>JAEANM010026153.1:0-10801 GCA_017656035.1 Myanophis thanlyinensis
ACTGGATTTTAAATTGTTATCTTTGTGTCTTTTATTTGGCTGTGCAACACCCCAAGTTCCTTGGGAGATGGGGCGGTATATAAATGCTGATAATAAATAAATAAATAAATAAATAAATAAAATAGCACCCATGGCCTCAGAAGGTTGTGGCTGCAAGCACATTCAAATGGGTGCATTCAAAATGGCAACCGCAACCTCGCCAATGAGCAGTTGTGGTTTGGAGTATGGGCTGCTGGCAAGAATTCTGACCTTAGGTTATCATGCCTGCAACCTTGGAAGAAACCGCGGGGGAAGAAGCTGGGAAGAAGCCATTGCACCTGTGGCCTCGGGAGCAACCATGAGCAATGAATTCAGGTTATCGGCTGTTGCGCCTTTGGCCCCGAAAGCGACCACGGGCAAAGAGGGCAGGTTATCAGTCACTACACCCACGGCCTTGGAAATGACCACAGGGGACAATTTCAGGCTGTTGGTTGTTGTGCTTGCGGTTTAGGAGTGGCCACAGGTGATGAAAGCAGGCTGTATGCCTGTATGCCTGTGGCCTCAGAGGCAACAGCAGGTGAAGAAGTTCAGCAAAATTTCAATGCACCCACAGCCTTGGAGGCCTCCCAGGTGAGTTATCATGGCCCTGGCAGCCTCGGTAGCAACCTGGCACTGAATCTTTGGTGTCCGTGGCCTCAGAAGCAGCCATGGGTTTAATGATGCACCCAAAACCTTGTTGGTGCTTTCTGCCAGCCTGCGTCCTTGGAAGGAGCCACAGGCCATGGGGCTGAGGTCTCTGTACCTTGGTAGCAGTCGCAGATAAATAATCAAATAAGTAATACGCTTCCATTCCATCCATGTCAACTTACAGTTCAAAGGATTGTGGAAAACGTGTTGTGATGGACGGACAGATAATTTTCTCAGTCTGGCTAGCTGACTGACTGAGTAGAAGCTGGGGAAGCTTGTCCCCTTTTAAGCTTCTGCCACTCAGTCAACAGAGCTAGAAAAGGACAGAGTAACCCAATCTATAGATTATCTCTCCACACTCAACAGAGAATTTTGTTCCTCAACATCTGAGAGTCCTTCAGGTGTTTTGGGTTTTTTTTGCAAACTCCAAGCAAGCTTTCATATGTTTTAGACTGAGAGGCTTCCATCTAGACACTCTGCCATAAAGCCCAGCTCAGTGGAGGGCTGCAGTGATGGTTGTCCCTCTGGAATTCTGTCCCATTTCCACACATGATCTCTGGAGCTCAGTCTGAGTAAGCATCAAGTTTTTGGTCACCTCTCTTACTAAGGTCCTTCTTCCTGATTGCTCAGTTTGACCAGCTCTTGGAAGAGTCCTGGTTGTGCTAAGCTTCTTCCATTTGAGAATTATGGAGGCTACTGTGTTCTTCAGTGCAGCAGAAATTTTATTGTAGCCTTCCCCAGATCTGTGCCTTGTAATAATCTTGTCTCTGAGCTCTGCAGTTCCTTCGACCTTGTGGCATTTGCTTTGCATTGCCAACTATGAGGCCTTCTACGTGTGTGCCTTTCCAAACCATATCCAATCAATTTAATTTACCATAGGTTGACTTTAAATCAAGATGTAGGAACATGTTGGCAATGATCAAGAGAAATGAGAGGCACCTGAACTAAATTTGATGTGTTGTTACAAAGGGTCTAAATACATGCCAATGTGATATTTCAGTTTTTCTTTTTTAATAAATTTACAGACATTTCTAAAATTTTGTTTTTGCTTTGTCATTATGGTATAAATTAATAAGAAAAAATGAATTTCAACAACTGCAGTATAACAAAATTGACAAAAGTGAAGGGGGTCTGAATACTTTCTGAATATGTAGCTGTTTCTCAATCATACTCAGAGTGCCCCCTTATGGCTATCCAACAAACTGGAAACAGATACAAAGTAGGATGCCACAAATATCAGTCCTGTGTAGTATTCAATACCTTTAATAAGGACTTTGATAAAATGGTTGTTTTAAATAGGAGGAGTTAAATTGTATGCTTTTGCAATAAGAAAGCAAAAGCATATCCATAGTACTGATATTAGCTTTTGTATCCTTTTCTAGCTTGCACTGCAATTTTTTTGCTTTTAAAAATACATATTCTCCACACTAATTGTGTCTGCAGATAATCAACCAGTTTCACTTTCAGGTGAGCTATCTCCTAGGGAAGGGGGAGATTGAGGACCACCTGAAGAGGCATGCTGAGGAATTTGCAGATTTTCTGGAAGACAAAATTGCCTGACTTGGTTCCCAGTTAGAGGCTGGCAGTGGTAGCTGGTCCATTGGAGGCCCTGGGGCAGGTTCTTGCTCTGTTATCTGGGAACGGTTTGACCCTGCTGCTCCTGAGGAAGTAGACAAAATCTTAGGGGAGTTTGCATGCAAGCACCTGTGTTTTAGACCCTCCTAGCTTGTGAAAGCTTCTGAGGAGGTGACAGGCAGATAGACTCTGGCAATGATTTATGCTTCCCTACAGGAGTGATAGTGCCCCAGCACTTTAAGGAGGCTGTGGTCCACTTTCTTCTCAACAAGCCATCACTGGATTCTACCCTGTTGGATAATTTCCGACCTGTCTCCAATCTTCCCTTTTGGTGAAGGTGGTTGAGAAGGTGGTTGCATGGTAACTCCATAGGTTTTTGATGAAACAGATTGTCTAGACCCTATCAGTCAGGATTCAGGCCTGGATATGGGACAGAAACAGTACTGGTCACATTTTTTGATGATCTTTGGTGGGAGCGGGATGGGGGTAGTGCATCCATCTTTTCTTTACTTGGCCTCTCAGCAGTTTTTGATACCATCGACCATGGTATCCTTCTGGGGAGGCTTCAAGGATTGGGAGGGGGGTCCCTCTGCTACCCTGATTCATTTCCGTCCTCTGTGGCCTCTCAGTTAGTATCATGCCCCTGTCGGAGTCAGAGTCTGTAGGAGAAGAGAGATGGAACAAGAGCTGACAGAGATCAAGAGTGTGGCTCCATTGGCCTTGGAGGAAACTGGGGAAGGGCAGAGTCAGTCCGGGCAAGACTTTTCTCTATCAGAAAGGCTTGCAGACAGGGAGGAGCAGGAGAGACAGAAGAGCAAGTACAACCCCCTCCTGATCCTAGAGCACAGAGAGAAGAGACAAAACCAACATAGACTGAATTGGCTACGAAGGAGAGTGCTTTGCCCCCCTTCACAAGGCACACCTGGGGACTGAGATGTAAGGAGGTGCTAGTGGGAGGGCCATTTTTCAGGAACAAGTATTGAATCTGTGGCACCTCATGTGCACTTGCCAATGCTTGAAGATTACTGTGCTGTCTTGTGGGGCTTGCCTGGTTTGCCTGCTTCACTGAACTTCTTGCTTTGGTTACTGTTTGGCTAACCTTGTTTACTGGACTGCTGGCCCTGGTTACTGAGTGGCTAACCTTGCTTACTGAGCTACTTGCAACGTTTTTTCTATCTATGAGATACTTACAAATCACCCAAAAGTCAAAGAAACTTGGGCTCAAGTATGTAGGCCCCTTCCCCATAGTCAGAATAATCAACCCAGTCACAGTACAGACCTTTTGGCGGATTTACCCTGTATTTCATGTTAACTTGCTCAAGCCTGAACTAGTGTCTCCTCTTCAGCCTGCCCAGCCTGTCCCCACAGTTTCCCTCCTCATAGAAGGGGAACAACATTTTGAAGTCAGGAAATCCTAGATTCCAGAAAACATAGGGGGAAAGTACAGTATTTGGTGGCCTGGAAACACTTCCCTCCCTCACAATCTGAATGGGTGGACACTCAGGACGTTTGGGTTCCCGAACTCCTTCAATTGTTTCATCAAAAATACCCTGATAAACCTGATATTCCTTTACTCTCCTGTACAGACTGACAAGAAAAGGTTTAAAAGAAAGAATTCCAAGTGGGGGACAAGGTTTTTCTATCTATGAGGTACTTACAAATCACCCAAAAGTCACTTTACTCTCTGTATTCTATATCCTTTGTTTTTTCCTTTAGGGCTAACACCTCTACTGCAGGAGGGCCAAATGTCAGCTGGATCTCCAGCATGGGATTCTACTTTGATGCATGCTTGCTATCGGCTGCCATAGTAACAGGAGGGAAGTATGGTATTTGGGTTGAGGAAGTAAGCTGGTGAGGTGAAGTCCCATATGAACTAAAAGGGAGATTTGCTCTCAAGAATTACTGCGCCGCTGAGTGGAATTGTTTACACCAAGGCCAACCATCCTAGGAGTCCAAATGGGCAAAATACCTGAAGTTGAGCTTCATACATCATACTGGTCATTGACTCAGCAAGGGACTCTGAGGGTGAGGGGGCTTGGGGAAACTTTCAATCTGTACCTTTCATGAGTTTTGACTCAGATCTTGCCTTGCTTTCACTGCTATCAATAAAAGTACCTGTTCTCTACCTCAATGAAGTTGGGGGTTTTCTTTCTTGGGTTTTGAATGGAGGCAGACTGACAGATACCTAGAAGGGCCTTCTCTGTGGTGGCTCCCTCTCTCTGGATCATCATTCCCCCAGAGATTAGACTGCCCCTATTCTAACACTCTTTTAGAAAGTGCTGAACACAAGGTTGTGCCAGGGGGCCTGGGGAACCCAGAGCACGATAGAGCCCATTAAATTGCTTGTATGAACGTGTGTTGTCACCAGGGAGGTGGTGGGTGGCAGGTTATTTATTATTTTTCTTTTTATTCTTTTTATTTCTTTTATATGGTGCTTTTATATCAGGAGTGGGCGAATTTTTTGACTTGCGGACCACAATGGTTTCTAAAATTTGACAGAGGGGCCGGGCCAGAATAGAAGAATGGTGTGTTTGTGTGAACTAATATAAATTAAATGTAAAAACCATTACATGAAAAGATTTGGCCTTTAACAGGCAGCAAAACACCCAGCCACCTACCCTTTTCTCCTCTCCCCCCCAGCAAAAAAAGTCTCTAATGGATCCTACCTCTCCTTCTTTGGCCACACCCGGACGTCTCCCCAAAAGGATGAAGCACAAGAGAGAGATTATTTTTCAAAATCGAACTAGTAACTAGTTCGGCGGGCTGGATTAAAATGCCCAATGGGCCGGATGTGGCCCACGGGCCGTAATTTGCCCATGTCTGTTTTATATCTATGTAAGCTACCTTGGGTCACCATGTGCTAGTAGGCAGCAATATAAATGTTCTAAAATAAATAAACAAACAATAAAATAGAAAAAATAAAAAAATAAAATATAAAATAAAAATTCTTGTTCCAATTGGCAACTTCGAGTTTGACTTTGGGGCTCCCAATCTACATTCACACAAGTAAAAAAAATGCTGTTATGACCCTCTTAATGTCAGATAATTAGCTTTCTCTAATTCTCACTTCAGATAATCAGCTTACTCTAGTTCTCCAAAAATATTGGTGTTTTTATTCCACATTGCTACTTTTTACCATTCTGACAATTCTGCAGAAAATTAGTCTAAAATTGCAAAGTCTTAAAGCCATACCACCTTCAACATAGCTACTCAAGACAACTCAAGAAATAGAAATTCCCATTAGGCAATTTTTAAATTCCTTTCAGCAATAATTTTCTTCATAAGCATAAGCATGTAACATGACGGCTGTCCGTTGGCTTGATAGTCTTGGTATGTATAACGTGTGAGGTTGCTATATTTCCTTTATCTTAGATCCATTTTAGATCCATGATACCTTGAAAATATTAATTTATACATTTTCCTTTTGAAAACTACCAAATTAATTTTTAAGAAATGAGCAACAGAATTGTAATTTTCAAAACACTGCTACTCACCTTGTCACGTAAATGATGTTCTGCAGCTTCAATATTTAAAGGATCATCAAAATTCAAGAGATCCTAAAAAACACAAAATAAGGGATTTTTTTTAAAAAGGCTTCTTGTAAATTATGAATATTTGGGTCTCTAGTTCTTGAATGTCAGCTTTGACCAACAAGCCCAATTTCAAATTGAAGTAGTGCCAAATATCTTTGGAAAACACGTTTTGTTGGGCTGTCAAAATTAGCTCCTTGATGGATTTAAAATTTTTGTGTTTGAATAAAATACACTGAATGGCACTAAATTCATATTTAATCCCTAAATCTATTCAAGGGCTATAGAAGGTCACTTAGTAATTTGGGGCTGCTTCATAAATTGTCAGTTTGGAAAAATGGAAAGATGGAGCATTAGGCTGCCTTTTAGCTTCCAGGGGAAAGATGGGATGAATGAATAGATAAATAATGGTTTGGTTTAACAGTACCACATTCTGTAATCAAGTTTTCAGACCATAGTTTTTATTTCTCCATGACTGCTAGTATGGTATTTGAGCTGAATATAGGTAGTTCTTACCTCACAATTGAGCCCAAAATTTCCATTGCTGAGCAAGACAGTTATTATGTGAGTCATGTCCCATTTTACAATCTTTTTGCCACGGTTGTTAAGTGAATTACTTTAGTTAAGTGAATCATGAGGTCATTAAGGGATTCTGGCTTCTCCCATTGAGTTTGTTTGTCAAAAGTGCCTTAGGCAGGTTGCAAATGATAATCCAAGGACCATGGGATGCTGCTATCCATGGGATGCTCCCTGGACCCGAAGTTACTAATGTTGCAGCACCACGGCAATTGTTCACCTTTAGGAATGACCATAGAGGCACTGCAACATTCACACTGCCTATCCCGCCCCCCGCACTGGGCCTATGGACACTCACTTACTTTGCAAAGATTTAGCAAGCTGTCTGCTTCATTACTTCAGGCCTTTGATACATTCACAGACAACAGAGGCTTAAAGGATCATGAGATCACACAAGATCAGTAGTGCGAGATCTCATGCTTTAGGCCTCTATTCTTTGCGAATTGAGGCCTGGACGAGATCTGTGGCAAAAAGCTTTGCAAATGGAGGGAAGGCTTCAGGCCTTTCCTCCATTTGCAATTTTCTTGCTGAAGCCTGCAGAGCAAGAGATTGTATCCCCATAGGCTCTTGTTGTCTTTGCAAAAAGCCTTTGCTGGCAAGAACAGACCCCTGTTCTGGAGCATCCCTCCTGCTGGTGCATCCCTCCTGGGCTGCGTTCTTGCCAGCAATGGCTTTTTGCAAAGGCTTGCTGAAGCCTAGATGGAGATTGCATCCCTTTAGTCTCCAGTCATCTTTGCAAAAGCCCTGGTACTGAAAATAGGGAGAGACATGGCAGCAAGGCCTTTTTTAAATTCAAGGGCTTTTTGCAAAGACTCAAGCTTAGAGGGAGATTGCGTCCCTCTATGTGCCAGTCATGTTTGCAAAAAGCGTCCTTTCTGGGCTCTGTTTTCAGTAGCAGAGCTTTTTGCAAAGATGATTGGATGATCAGTCGTCTTTGCAAAAAGCCCTTGTACTGAAAATGTGGCAGAGAGAAGACAGCTTGCTATATCTTTGCAAGTAAGTGAGATCCAACATGGCAGGATGGGGGGGAAGCAATTATGGGGAGCATGAGGGATCTCACTCTGTCAGAGTAGTTCTTGGGTGGCCTGTTCCATCACTAAGTCCCCTATAGTTTTCCTCACCCTGAGATACCTTGTGCACATAACCTGCACATTTGATTAGCAAATACACGTGCGAAAGCAGGGAGTTTTCACATTCACTTTACATGATTCACTCCAATGAATCCTTGGGTTATGAATCTAATCGACAAGCTCCATTATATTTGTAAATCAATTACCTATAATTCCATTTTTAGTACCTTTGGGTTTTAATTGCTGCATTTTAAAAAATTATTAGTTTTTATTATATGCTGCCCAGAGTCACAAAGAAAATGTTCAAAACAGCTGTTCTGCTGCAAAATTAGTCATCTAACTATGGGGTATATAAGTAAGTTTATGTGCTGGGCAAATACAATGATGTATATCTGTTTATGAGGATGCGTTTGTGAACACATTAAGAAGTCATATACATGTATTATACCTACCTGGATTGGTTACATTTGTAAGCCATGTATTCATTTACACATGCTTGTGTGTAATGTCAGATAGGCCTCACAGGGCCTAACATGGCAATCAACTTTGGACATTTGTAGATCGAGACACGCTTAATACTTGCACTGGTAAACTCTCCAATGGATTATACTGAATACATCCAATGAGAGACCTTCTCAAAAATGAACAGTTTAACTTGGAGCATAGCAGCGTAGTCATTTGCTTACCTGAAACATACATTGAATTGAAACCAATTTTAGCTAAAGCCAACAGATGCAAAATGTCAAAAATCCTGAACATTCTTAGAGCAAAGAAGCAATTATGAAGGATAAAAATAGTTGATCAATTCATGTCACGAAGGAGAAAATATAGTTTTGGCAGAAATAGATTATCTGTCCAAGGTTTAAAGGAATTTCTCAGGTTATTGTACTAGTTCATACTGGAAATGATACAGAACGTTAATATTCTGTCATGAATAGTATTTCTATAATTATTTATTTTATTTATTCCACCAAATAAACAAATATTTGGCCAGAAATGGCATTATTTCTTTTAAGTTTATTTTGGAAATATAATTTTGTTGCCAATTGTATAGTAATAAGCATAGGCTTCTGATACTAAATTTCTAATGATGTGGTTTCTTTTTTCCTCAATTGTTTTCCTGGTAGCAGTGTATCCTGATGATGGAATGGGGGTGTTCCCTTTAAGAATATTATGGGACCCAAAGGCAATATTCCATGTTTTATGTTCTTGGGCTGTTATATGCCAGAAAGCACAAATACACAAGTAGAATAAAGTCAGTGATGGTATTCAACTGGTTCACACCGGTTCAATAGAACCGGTAGCTAATTTTTTGTGGTCTTCAGTGAACCGGCTAAATAGCATCCATTTCAATCAATCAAGACTTCAGGCCCAAGCCCCAAAATGAGACTGCGGTCAACCCTGAAGCGAGCCTGGCTGAAGCCATCTTGGAGGCTCCAGGATTGCTATATAATAGCGGAAGGAGAGAAATAGTTAAATGGTGTTTAGTAGCCAAAACAATCAAGTTTTCCTGTGGGAACCATGGACATTCTCACAGGTGGCTGGCCAGAGGAGGAGCCAGTAACCAAGCAACCGGCCAGCACTTGGATTGGACAGCATGACCAGTGACTTGGGGGGGAAAGGGAAAACTTTTACTTTTAATCAGGTGAAAGTTGTGGAAAATTTCAGAGTTGGCTTTCATCAGTTGTGCCAATGTAATGTATCCAATAAACTGTTCCTGAACTTGCCTGCCTCAGAGTTTTGTTTTCTATGGGTGCATTACTTGGAACACTGACATCAAGCTGACTCTCCTAATTCCAAACTCTCCGATAGAATCAAAGCCACTCTCCAGTGTCCTGAGCTCTGGCTGCTCATCCTACCTTTCAAGGGAGCAGCAAACACTCAAGGAAGATTGTGGTGATGGAGAAACAAGAGGAGGAAATTGCAGGTGTCATCGCTGCCTCCCTGGAGGCTGTTCAGACCACACTGAAGTGGTAACTGAGGTCGCTTTCCAGATGACGACCCAGCCAAAAGTCTGGACTGAATGGCCGACTACTGGGAATCTCTACCAGGCCAAGGAAGACTTTAGATGCAGGAGCCCAGGGATTGGTGAGAGACCTGCCAGTGACCTCAATGTGGGAGTCGATGACCACTGTCCCTAAGTGGAGGACAAAGGGACTTTTGGAGTTAGAGGAGTCCAGGGACTGGAAATATTGAACAGCAGTTCACAGTCAGACCCTGGAAGGCCTGCCAGAGGTTTGACAAGTTGAGTTTTGAGAGCCTAGAATGAGCCAACTGGCTCAGTGGACCTGGGTGATCCTGACCCATCCAACCTTGACATTTCCCCCTCTGGGCGATCAAGCCTCTGCCCCAGCAACACAAGTGGCTAGCCCTCTACTAGCTCCGTCATTGCGGTCAAACCTTGGACCATGGCAAAGCCCATTGAGAAAACCCCACATCACGCACAACCCCAACAGGGATTACAGGCATAGGATGGACCTACTACCCTAGACATGGCTGGATCCAAGCATAGTGGGCCTCTACTGCTAACATTGCTCCCACTGGTGGCTCTGGTGCCTGCCCCTCCACTGGCTCACCCAACTCTTCTGCCCCAGATTAGAACTGCTTTTGACAGGGACCCCAAGAAAATGGCCTTTTTCCTGACCCAGGTGTGGGCTCACATCGATGAATATGGCCCCGAATATCCCAATGACCAGGCTATGGTGCAAGCTGTGACCGCCTGCCTGGAAGGGGAAGCAGCCGAGTGGGTGAACCAGCTCTATGATGAAGATGCACCAGAGCTGGAGAACATTGATGTCTTCCTGCAAGAATTCAGATTCGAGGATGAATCCCAGATGCAGGAAGCCGAGACTGAGATCTGCAAGATTAAGCAGAAGAGGGGCTGGACTCAGAGTTATTTCACACATGCATGTGCTGAGAGGTTCCAGACTGCATCCATGAATGGTACCAGATGGCAATGACCATGGACCTCGAACTCAAATGGCACAAGAAGCATGGACCCGTCAAAAAAAAGCCAAAGGGCCAGACTAAGATGCCAGCTGGGTTGTCAACCCACCTTCCAACAAGCTGAGGAACAATCAAGGGGATCCCCAGGGCAACTCATAAAATGCTTCCATTGCAGCCATTAAGGTCACTGAGCTGCCAAATGCCTGGTTGCAGCCCTATGCCAAGAGGGAAACCTCTGCAGCCAATAAAGCTGAAAAAACTGCTGATGTGGAAGGCAGCCGAAAGAGGGAAGTTTGCCGAAGCCATGGAGGTCTCCCTCCCATCTCCCAGCGGGGAACAGGAAACTCTGCCACAGGAACGTCTTCCAAGATGGCGCCGGTGAGGCAGGCTGCTGTCGCAACTGCTCCGACCCTCTTTATTTTGTTTTTGGTCTTTTTT
>JAEANM010026154.1:0-10801 GCA_017656035.1 Myanophis thanlyinensis
TCTCTCCATACTTCGTATTCTGAGATGGTGGGCACGTTCTCGTCACTGGTGTTCTTTTCCTGATTATAGTTTATGGTCGTATTACTAGCTTTTGGATTGCTAGCTCCATTGGTTCCGTTGGCTGCATAATCAAACTATACATACTGCATACTAGACAGGAAAGATAGTTAAAGTGAATGTGAGGCAGTCACAGGTGCAAAAAGAGTTCTTCACCCAAATTTCCCTCCCCTTGGGAAGAGCAAGTTTTCTTCTAATGGGAAAAAAAAGAAAAATATAAAGTGAAAGTGAGATTGGATTAGACAGGGAAGGGAGGTTAGGAATAGTTGCTGTAGCCAAATGGATGGAGAGAGAAATTTTAAGAGGAGGAAACTGGCAGGAACAAGAGCTGCCTGATGTCACTGGAGGAGAAGTCTGAAACACTGACAGATTTCTCCCCCATAAAGTATAGGAAGAGGTGGTGGAGCTGTCACAGAGAAGGCAACTCCCTCAGAAGAAGAATACTCTGGGAAGAGTATGGCTGGTGGGGACTGAAGGTCTGTTCTTGCAAGCTACAGTCTCCAGATATGATGGTGTACATGGGATATTCAGGATGTTGAGTGATAAAGTGCTGGGAAGGGGAGCAGGTGAGTCATTTGAGGATGGCAAAGTCAAAACATACCTATTGAATGGCTTGCAGTCATGAGGGGCACAGGGGGGGCAGTTTGAAGAGAAGGTCCGTGGTCTCATCCCTGGGTCCAGGTAGATAGATCACTGGGCACCTTGAACTTTGGTTGCTGTTGATAGAACTGTACAGAAGCTGGCTCATCCAATCGGAAGAATGTGCAGACTTATATTACTGAACATGCACGGCTAAAATCTGATGCAGCAATGAGTGGAATATAAGTTGCAAGTCCTTCAGCAGTTCAACAAGGCAGGATAGTGGTGGCATTGTGATCATTTGGGACAATTAAATAATGATTATTCAAGGGTTGGTTGGGGCTTAGAGGTAAGACTGGACTTAGAAGTAAGACTAAACAAAGCAGATGTGGGTGTCCATCTACTCCCCCCACCAGCAATGTCCTTTTCTAAACTTCTGGACTGCACTCAGGGCTGGTATTGAAATCTCCATGGTTTTTGGTGCTGTGGTTCTTCAATTTCCATGGCTATAAGGTCGAAGGAGGTCCAGATTTTCACAACCTCCATGGCAACCAAGGGATTGTCCCCAGTGAGTTCATCCCCGATTCATATAGAGGGATACATCACAGACCTTTCTAAAATACTTTGGAGTAGATGGTGCATGGTTTGAAAAGGGAGGCTGTAATCATCAGTCTTATTAATGTGATCAAACGAAATTTGTTTTAGTTGGAGCAAAATTAACCACTTATTTATAGGCCAATTTAACGTTCACCTGGACATTCCCAAATGTGCTGCAAGTGCTCACATTTATTTTGGCACAATATTTGTTTGCCTTGCTTTTGAAACATAAATGAGCGCCTTGGCTGTAGTGCTGAACTAAGTAATATATATATTTAGATGAGGTAACAAAGACATTCAAAGGGGCACCTGGGGAGGCTAGAGAGAAAAGGCCCCAAGCCAACTGTTCTCTGCATCACATTCGTTTACTTGAAGAATGTTTTATTATACAGATTATAGAGCTCATGTAGCTCAAGTCTTGAACTCTAAATGTTATTGCTGATTTAAAAAAAATAATAATAATGCTCAGAGCATTCTGCTATATGATGAAACAGCATATTTTTTAGTATTTTAAAATAGTGAAGTACAATCCTCCATCACCAAAAGAAAACAAAAATTAAGATTGTACAATGAAAAAAAAAAACTAAAAATATTGACCATCTCTCCCAAAATTGACCGAAAAATTCTATACAGACCGCTGACCTGTACCTTTCCCAACCCCCCCCCCCCCAAAGTGGCACCTCTTGCATATTCCCACACACCTCTTTGACCTGCACCACCCCCATGAGTCTTCCCTGACCTATACAGAACCTTTTGCATGCCCCCATGCACAGTTCCTAATCTGTACAGCCCATATGCACCTTCCCTAATTTGCATAGCACCTTTTGCATATCCCCACAGGCTTTTCCTGACCCCACTATCACCTCCAGGGCTGTGCCTGACCTGCACACTCTCTGTTGCACTTTCCCAAGTAAAGAATGGAAGGAAGGAAGGAAGGAAGGAAGGAAGGAAGATTTCTGATGCTCCCTGCCAGCTTTTCAAAAGAAAACTCAAAGGGGAAACCAGTAGGGAGTTGGATGTTGTTCCCTCTCTGACTGCTTTTTTGCCCATCCATAATCATTTAGTTTCTCTGTCTAGGTAAGAAAATATCTCTTAAAATAACAACCCAATGGGTTACAGGTTGTCTAGCAGAAAATAATACTGGAATTACTTTTTAAAATATAAATTAATGTCAATATAATGTTCTTTTAAATGTTAATGTTAGTTTTAACCATCAAGTTACATCTACTGAAATTGTTTCTGTAAATTTAAATCTGTGGCAAGTCTAGGACAACCTGTAGATCCCAAAGGCCACAAATTGTTCTACTTACTGTACAACTGTCCCACTATAGCATAAAATGATAGGATTAAAAGGGGCCATTTAGGTCCTTGAGTTCAATCTGCTGGTCAGTGGAATAATTTAAAGGATTCCTAATAAATAGATGTCTAATTTCCACTTGAATGCATCTAGTGAAAAAGAGACCAGCTAACAATTTATAGGTAATTGTTTTCACTGATAACTGTTTTTACTGTTAGGAAGCTTTTTTCTAACATTCAAGCAAAAGCTGCCTTCCTGTAATTTGAATTAATTAATGTTAAGCCTCAATTTAATGGATCTAGGTTTAGGGGATTTTGACTTCAATGGACAAAATATGTTGGATCCAAAATTTGTTTGAATTTCAGTCAATCACTTTGACCCAAGCAGTAGGTGAAGTCCTTTCAAACAAATCAGTCAAATGTTCACTGCTTTCTCCACTGAACAGATATGAACGGTTAGTGAAGCTAATTTTTCCCTTGAATATTTGGATTTTTTTAAAAAAAAAATACCATTTGCCATTTAACAGTTTACAGTATTTCCTCCTGTTAACCCCTTTAATTGGGCATTCATATATACCATACTCAATTTCGCTGCACACATGTTGTGAATTGACAATAAAGGATTGAATTGAATAGACTTCGAAGCATTACGGAACAGTTCCTCCCTTGTCACTTGTTCTACCTCTTTATCCAAATTATTTTTAAAAATGTTAAATTATACAGGACTCAGGACTGCAATTTGTGGCATTCTACTTGATGTTTCACTCCAGTTTGATGTGGAGCCATTGATGAACAGTCTGCAAATACAGTTGTGACTCCATTTAATTATCATGCCATCTGGCTTCATGAAACTGGATTGTTAATCAGAATGTTGTGGAACACTTTGCAAATGTTTTGCTAAAAGCAAGATATATTATGTCTTCTAGCATCATCAACTTTCACTCAGAAAATTATCCAGTGATAAGGTTATGATGGCAAGACTTGAAAATACATATTGTAATTCCAGAAATTGCAGGGTTGTTTTTAAAGTGCTATGGCTTGACATCTTTTTTCTCTTTGAAGGTAAATAAATTTGTTCTCCCCAAGTCCTCTGAGACTTCACCCTTTGTCCAGATTTCTCAAACATCTAAGGTTTGGCCCAACTAACTTTGGCTCAGTTCCTCCAGAATGCCAGGATGCAGTTTGTCTCTTTGGATAGTTAAGCATTTAAAATAAGAAATATATTTTCTTACCATGATCTCAACCCTTAACCTTGTCCTTGTGCTCTGCTTTTCATAAATGCTTGATGGGGAAAAAAATCTGCCTAAATTAGGGAACCTTGAGCTCAAGTAGGAATTGCCATTTCTTTGCCATCATCGTATACTCAGCAATTTGTATCCTAACTCATACACTGAGTAACTTGTTTTCCTTGTGTTTTGAGCACATCTAAAACAAACTTTTTTCTTTTTGTCAACTTCAGTCTTTTTTATACTACCTGCAGAGTTATAGCTTGTCTGCATGTAGTCTTCTTTGTTGGCTTGTTCCCTTTTCTTCCTCCTCTGGATCTGGTTTTGCTTTCATATCTTCACTAAACATTTTGTGTTATTACCTTCTCTTTCTCAGTTGAATTTGAATTGTTTCAATTGCACCTTTCGTATCTTTTTTAGGAACTCCCATGTGTCCTGACCACCACTTCCTATTAACTTTTCCTGCCATTGAATCAGTGGTGGTATTCAAATGTTTTTACTACCGGTTCTGTGGGCATGGCTTGGTGGGCGTGGCTAAGGGATCATTTGACTGGGTGGGCAGTTTCTGTAAGCAGGGCAATAAAGAAACAACACCAGGATGTTCTTTTCCTGCCTTCCTGACAAGATTAACCCTGTAAAGTGGAAAAAAAACAAAAGGAGATTTCTTCTAACAACCGGTTCTCCGAACTGCTTAGAAAATTTACTATCGGTTCTAACGAATAGACTAGAACCTGTTGAATTTCACCTCTGCATTGAATCTTATTCATTATTATTAATTTATTGAACTATTCTGAATTAAATAAATTCAGGGTTTTTGAAGTCCATTATATGTTTGATGATGCCCACTGTTAGCTTCACTTAAAATCAGGACCTCCCATCATTACATTATCACTTTATTCCTCTATCCCTGCTACTTTTAGTTCTTTATCTAAGTTTTCTTTATTGTTTAATCTTGAGCCGTGGATAGCTGACCCTATTGTATCTTATTCTACCCTCTGAAAGGGAAAGTTGTCAGCAAAAGAAGTCAGAAATTTCTTGGAAGAATCTTGTTTGACACAATTTGTCTCCTAGCAGACATTGGAGGTAATTAAAATCTCTGATCAGTACTATTTAAAAGATATACAATTTGCTTTCAAACAGCTTCATCACATCTCTGCTGCTTGGTGCATAATATTAGAGATCGATAATAATATTGTTTTTATTCTTCCACTATTTTAACTAGATGCTATCTACAGCATAGTGCTACTTATTCACTTTGGATATCAAAGCAAGCATAAGTACATACTATGTTCTCTTCCTTTCCCATCATTTTGTTCCTTCTGAATATTCCAATCAGGAAGGTCATCCAACCAGCTCGCCATTATACATATTAAATCATAAACTCATTTTGGTTTTTTTGTCCTTATCCTTAGCATTAGTGTATAGACAATGAGGGCAGCAAATATTAAGAACCACTATTAATGTCAGTGTTCACTGAATAGTTTAATAGACTCTGTTAAATTATTCAAGGATTCCATTCTCTCACTTCCTTCTGTAGTACACAAGGTTTTATTTGAGGCATCTACTTCACGCTTTCTGTCTCTCAAGTATTTAGCTTAAAGCCCTCCCAATCAAATTCATACTTCAGTTGAACACATTTTAACCAATTCTTGGGAAATTAAGCCCATCCTGTGGTAGGAATCCGTTATCCAGCAAACTGAGACGATGATCCCAAAAGCCCTGTCTCCTATTGATGTAATTTGTATAGCCAGTTGTTCACTATCAGTTTACTATCTGTATTCTTTTTTCTTCTTCCATCCCTCTTACATGGACAAGAAGGATAGATTAGAACAGCCCCAGAGCCCCCACTAGTTTGGTTAGGTATCATTATGCCAAAGTTTTGATGACTGTAGGAAGAAAAACTTACCATCCCAACCTTTCCCCAGTGAATTCATGGCCATTTTAGGATATTCTAGTAATCTCTTTAATTCCACCCATCTGTTTGACATGTTTTCCTTCCTATCCCCTACTTTATATTTGCCAAACAAAATCACTATTTTGAAGTTGTAAAGTAAATGAATTTCTGCTTGTGTCAAGGAACAGTCCTCCTTTATCTGGCCTTGGTCTGATTAGTTGTTTCTCTTTACAGTCCATTCTACTTTTAATAATCATAGCCAAATCCATAATAGAAAGTTGGCTATTTCTCTCCCCTTGTTTCTCGTTATTCAGTCACTGGAAAGACCATTGCTATAATGGTCATCTCTCTCTTTGTTACACTCTCCAGGATATGAAATTTTAAAAATGACAAAAAAACAATGAACAAAGACATTTGACTATGGGTATGAACCCAGATTTAGGCCTACACTTTAGTATTAATATTGTTTTATTTTGTTGCTTACCTTTGTTATTTTATTACTTCCCACCCACCAACAAATCGTATTGTTACTTTGCTTATAGCATGCGCCCAGTGCTGCCTAGTGGCATTATAGAAAGTAGTCCCAAATCCTTTGGGGAATGATGGGACAGAAGAATTTCCAAAGCTATTTTACCAAACATTGTGCAGATAAAATTATTAATTTTCCTTTGGGATAGACATTGGCTTGAGAGAACCCAATGAATCTACAGGTACTGTCTTGTGATGTCATTGGGGATTCATTTCAGCTTGTAGATTTGAATGAAGTAGATCCTCTGTGGGATGAACTCTGTCATCTATGGACTGGATCCCTTCTCTTCCTGTTTCCTTTGTGTGGACAGAGGAACAAAGATCTGGCTCCAAGAAATAGTGAATGTTACCATAAGACAGTAAGTGATATTGCCTACTGTCCAATATCAAGAAAAGTGATGGCGTGTCCTCCCTCAAGAGGTCACTCTGGATGCAGCCAGTGTGGACAACATCTACCACATCATTCTAAGGTGAGTGGAGAAGTGGGAAAATGACAACTACCCAAGTCAAATCAACCAAATCAAATCAAATTTTATTCATCACGTGCACAGACATACATAGTACGAAATGCAGTGAAATGTGTAGAACCCTTTCAGTTAAGATTCAGATCTAGGTACTGTATGGAGTAGAAACTACACTAGAGGTAGTCCTCCATTCATGACCATAATTGAGCATAGAATTTCCATTGCTAAGCAAGTGAGTTTTGCCACATTTTATGACCTTTCTTGCCACAATTGTTAAGCAAATCACTGCAGTTGTTAAGTTAGCAACATGGTTAAGTGAATCTGGCTTCCCCATTGACTTTGCTCATCAGAAGGTCACAAATGTTGATCAAATGACCCAGGCACAGTGCAACTCCTGTCAACGAAACAGTTGCCAAGCTTCCGAATTTTGATCATGTGACCATGGGAATTCTGCAATGGTCATGTATGTGAGAAATGATCATAAGTCATTGTAACTTCAAACGGGCACTAAACAAATAGTTGTAAGTTGAGGGCTACCTGTACGTATATGGCAGGATAGATCTCCAGTTTGGATAGATCTCCAGTACCTTCAATAACAATATCTTCCCAAACTGCCTGCAAGAGTTGGAGTCAGAGGCATTGTTCTTGTTCTGTTTCAAGCACATAGACTGCTTATCGCAGGTAGTTAAACTCCACGGAAAAGGTATAATTGTAGCTTACTTTATTCTTCAGGTATTCTCAATCAACAACTTACAGTTACTGAAGGGATTCTTCTGAGATATATAAAGTCTGTTCCTTTTCGTGTAGGTGAAAAGAGGTAATTCTCATGTGATGTTGGGAGAGTAAAAATGGCTCCTGTCTTGAGGGGAAATCCCGGCAAGATTACAATTTGAAAAGCCCCACTGGCCAATTAGAAACAACAGTGCAACCACATGGCATAAAACTACATTTCCCAGAAGTCAATCCCTTAGGGGGATAGTTCTTAATTGCTAAACTATTTACTCCAATCAGCACAGATCTTAGTTTTCTTTTTAACTGGAAGGCTATAATTGATGATGATGGGGAGAAAAGTCGAACCCTCAGCCACTTCAGTCCTAGGGATCAGCCTTCCCCCTCCCATACATATGGCTTAACAACTACATGAAATAGCTGGGAGAGGCAATCCATTAGAATGGAGTATAAAAATATGTTGATGACACTCAGTTATATAGCTCTATCCCAGACCAAGCAAGAGATACAGAAGATGTTTTGACTGAGAGATTGAATTGCAACACTAAGATTCCTGAAGAATTCTGATTCCAAGAAGGAATGAAGTTGTGCTATACTCCCCCAGAAGGAGTCAGTCTTCAGTTCTCCTGAACTGGCAGCTTTTCTAAAAGGAACAGGTGGAAACTACAGCCAAAAAAGCTTTTATCCAAGTTCAGCTGGTCCATCAGCTCCAGCCTTTCTTGGAATGGGATGCCTTATAAGGCTTTGGTCTTGGGTATTCAAAACTATCTGCACCATGTAGCATCTGCCCATCTGGGTATGGGCAATCAGAGGGGGTATGCTAGGAATCCCCATTCAGGATATGGGAAGGACGGACAGAAATGACTGTAATAGTGCCAGCCTAATACTCTGCTGCTCCTGCATTGCTCCTCCTTGTTGAAATTCAAGAGGGCTGTTAAAATGCTGCACTTCCACTGAACCATTGGGTGTGAGTGTGAGTGAATTTTATGAAAGTATTTGTTGTGGTTTCCTTGGATACTGACTCTTGGCCTGCTGGTTTAATAATTACAGGTTGTTATTTTGCTAAGGTTGTTTGTTTTATTGCACTAAGTTGTAAGATGCTTAGAATATTTGCCTGAAGCAGCATATACATTTTATAAAGCAAAATAAATAAGGTATCATCCCCATGTGCATTATCACTGGAATGTTCTTATTCTTCATAATTTCACAAAGCTTTCCTAGAACTTAATCACCTCCTTTTTATTCTCTAGCACCTATGCCTATTTCTGAGCCCAAGAAAAGTACTTCTTCATAATTAATTGTAAATTCACAAGTATGTTGGTTGAGATTACAGATCCATTGTCCCCTTAATATTTAACATTAACTCCTTTTATGTTCTATTCCTTTTCACAATGGATTTCCTTTCAGCTAAGAAAGTGGTACCACCTACCTATTTCAAACTGTTAGTTCTTCAATCTCCTATTTTTCTCAGAGGTGTCATTGATACAGTATTTCCTATAGATGCTAAAAGACTTGATGGGAAGAATATGCAGCTATATCTCATTTCCTTTTATATCCAGAATCATTCCATTTCCACAAATTCAGTTTTTACAATAGTTTCTTGTCCTGTGCAAAGATTTCTTACATCTTTAATCAGATGTTCTGATACTCGTGTTAGTCCTAATGTTCCACATTCAGGCATAATCTTGTAGTCAAAGGTCTTTTTGTAATCAATGAAATAAAGATAATGCTTCTTTTTGTATTCTTTCCATTATCCAACTTATGTCAGCTGTATAATTTCACGTCCCTCTGTCTTTCCTGAAGCCCCTCTATTCATTTGGCATTTCCCCATCTATGGCTCTATTTTCCTTTGCAAGATCTTAAACAAAACTTCACATGCTGAAGGAATTAGTTCAATGGTTCCATAGTTCTCCCCTTTCTCTAGTATAAATACATATTATGATGTTTTCTCTGCAGCCCATATGCACATGGAAATGGTTTTTGTCATGCCTGCTTCCTGCCATCACAGTGGTATCATCGAATTACCTGAGGTTGCAGATGTTTAACTTAGCAATTTTAGTATTTATTTCTTCTATGCAACTAGCATTGTTCCTGCTACAAGGTAGTCCTTGACTTATGACTACAACAGAACCCCAAATTTCAGTTCTTAAGTGAAACATTTGTTAAATGAGTTTTGCCCCATTTTATGACCTTTCTTGCCACTTTTGTTACATGAATCACTACAATTGATAAGTTAGTGACCTCGTTGTTAAGTGGATCTGACTTCCCCATTGACTATGCTTGTCAGAAGGTCGCAAAAGGGAATCACTTGACCGTGGGACACAGCAACAGTCATAAACGATCTTCAGTTGCCAACCATCAGAATCTTGATCACATGATCATAGGGATTATGCAAAGGTCGTAACTGTGAAAAATGGTCATAAGTCACACTTGTGGTGCCATTGTAACTTTGAATGGTCACTAAATGAACTATTGTAAGTCGGGCAGTACCTCTAATTAAATAAATGGCAGTTATAGGCATTTGGGGCAGGCAGAGTGGGGAAAAGATATCCTCAAGATTCTAATAAGGTACTACAGTGTCCCTTTCCTTTTTGTACACACACGTGCACATGTCATTTACACACACACACACACACAAAACGCACAGGGCTTGTATCAAGATGGTGTACATGCCATTTTTCAGATGTTACTTATACTCTGCAAATGCCACTGGTGACACAATATTATTACACCCCTCAGCACATTCTTTCTCCAATTTTCTATTTACTTCCCCCATATTATGTTCAAATTGTTGCTTCTTGCTCACCATATAAAGTTTAGAGAAGATGTGGCTTGGTATTCCTGTTTTTTAAGGGCTATCCACACTTGGTTATAACCTAAACAGTCAAAAAAGTATTATAATCAATAAACCAAAAATAACATTTATTTGAAACTCGTTTTCCTTCTCCATTCTCCCCCGAATGTTAGCTATGTGATCTCAGTTACCCCCGCCCCACCTTTTCCAAATCCAGCTGGTACATCTGGCAGTTCTCATTCAATGTACTGGATTGCAAAATTTTGAGTATAATCTCAATAGCAGGTGAGAAAACTACAGGCGATAGACAGCACTTTAGCATGATCCTTTCCTGATATTAAAAAAGAAATTCATCTTTTCCATTCCCTTGGTTACTGCAGTGTTTTTCATACCTGCTTACAAACCACATCCGCATCTTGGAAGATCTTAAATGATACTACTGGCATTTCATCAGCTCTTGTGATTTTATTTATTTATTGTACACATTTATATAGCTGCCCAACTCAACACATAGATGACCCTGGGCAACTTATACCATTGGAAATACATGAGGGGTCCATGGAGGACCCCAGCCACCCCAACAATAGATTGTTTACCATGATGCGATCGGGAAAGTGCTTTCGCTCTCTGAAGGCAA
>JAEANM010026155.1:0-10801 GCA_017656035.1 Myanophis thanlyinensis
TATATATATATATATATATAATGTAATCCATAAGCGTATTTGGATTTCAGTCTTTTAGTCTTTTTCTACATGCATCTTTATTAAAATAAATGTTATAGTGTTCAATTGAATATATGCTTGCAAAAGGAATATAACATTATACACCCAGTTTCTGCTAAAACATATGGTTTTACAATTACTCATTTGCATAATATGCATATGACCAACATTTAGGGGGCTGGTATACATTTAAAAATATTTTTGATTATTCCTTTTTGATTATCCAAAAATACATTGTTAAATGTCATCATATTTTAATTGATTGATTTAATGCTTCCCAAATGACTCTGGGCTTAAATTAAGTTTATAATATTTATTTTTTTACACTGAACTAGAAATTTTTGCAATACAAACATAAAATGAAACCATTTGTTAAACTCTAAATCTACTTATTTAGTCATTTTTAAGCCACAGTTGCCAGGAGTCAGAACTGACTTGAAAGGAGAAAAACAAAATTGCCAAACCTGCAATTATCACATGTTACCAGGTCAAAATGGTTCATGAGATACGAATCCATGAATTCCTTCCCACATTCTTCACAGATCAGATAATCAAATTCTAATACTGGACCTATCAAAATAAGAACAGAAGCACAATAACAATTCAGGCTGTTAAATTTATCCGAAGTAACAATAACAAGAAATACAAACACAACAAAAAACCTAAGCTTTAGAATCTTGGAAATGACATTTCATTGTGTTTTATTGTCTATAAACCTTGGGGAAAAAATAAGTACTGCTTATTAAAACTAATAAGTTCTAACTAACTTGCTTTTCCAGGTTAGGCAAGGTGTGCTGTTCATGTGGTTTTATGATACCCTTTACCTTGGATAACATGGGTTATTGTTCTGTAACTTTGAGCGTTGTATGCTGCCTAGAATCATTTTAAGGAAATTATTGACACAATAGCACAATTTTTTTCCAATCTGATGATCTCTAGATGTGCTGTTTCCATCAGCACTCACCTTAATTCTCAGCCAAGTTTGGATTAAATTAGCAAATCTATATTCTTATTTAACCAATGTTGAATCTAAAATACTGCCTAGATCAGTATGGGTACACAGCTATTCAGCAAGAACATATGGCTCTTTTCGATCAATTATTCAGGCACTTATCAAAATAAAGCACAAATTACCTGGGGGATGCACAATTTTCTCAGTTTGGTGCTGATTTGTTTCTTCTTCCTCATCCTCCTCCAGAAAAAAACCTCCTCCTGTATCTATTGTCTTTGAAGGTGCTTTAACTTTTGAACTGCCTGGAAAAATAAAGTAACAATTTAATTGTGCACCTGTACACATAAAATGACTTTGTTTTGAAATGACTCCATAACATTCATTATATAAACTACTTTCTGTCACTGAAGAAACTTCAACACTTCAACACTTTTACACTTCGGTTGCTTTTACACTTTTAGACCACAGTCTAGAAATAATATACTTTTACACATCTCGTATCCACCCCAAACATACAACAGATCGAATTTATAAAACAAACTGGGAAGATATGGGTGAGCTGATATATTCACTAAGCCACTGTTTATGTAATTATACTTCACTGAATGAAGCACAGTTGGCTGGATTGGCCCAGCCTGCTAATAATATAATACAGAATGACACTTGCTTGGTTTAGTCAGAGCATTAAGCCAGAGCATTGACAATGTCAATGCAAATTTTTTCTGCAGATTTGAATAAAATATCCTTCACCATAACTTGTTCCACAAACATTCTTATTATTATAGGCATGAATACAGGCTGTGAATACAGTAAGTCCAATGAAAGGTCTAGTAAGACAGATAATATTATGGGAACCACTCTTAGCTTCTCTGTGCGCTCTGTGCACTCATCGCAAAAGACAGTGGCAAGGCAATCCTTTTTAGCAGGGTTTCGCAACCTTGGTGACTTTAAGATGTTTGGACTTCAACTTCCAGAATTCCCCAGCCAGCAAAGCTTTCTGGGAGTTGAAGTCCAAACATCTTAAAGTCGCCAAGGTTGAGAAACACTGCTTTTTACAATAAACCTGTTTAATTTCCCAGAATGTACAACTTTTAGAGCAAGTCTTAAGAACTTCCCTACATCATCTTCTTCATATGACTTCCTTATAAAGTACATAAACTAAAAGAAGCTCTGTCATATTGCCCCATATATGGCACAATAACAGGATACGGCAAACCTTCGCCAGGAGAAGGGTAGGGCCAGTTCGCCAGTCTAGCTTGCCTGAGCATCAAAGCCCGCTGACGGTTCCTCTCAATCTTTGCCTTCATGGTCTCGGAGACTGTGTTTTTTTCTCCTTGGGCAGCACTTGGATCCATGGCCAGATTCAGAATCAGAACCACTCATCTAAAAACTGGAAGAGGGTAGACAGAGATAATTGAAGAATTAAAAAAAATAGCCAAAGGACTACTAAATACCAATCTGTGTATATTTAATAAAACATGGAGTGAGATGGGATGGCATTAAGAGGAAGAATGCAGAGAAGAGCAACAAAAGATGATTAGGAGACAAGGGTTAAACATATAAAGAACGGTTGCTGGAACTGGGTATGTCTAGTTTAATGAAAAGAAGGACTAAGGGTGATATAGCTGTGTTCCAATATCTCAAGGGTTGCCACAGTGGTGGAATTCAATTTTTTTAACTGCCGGTTCTGTGGGCGTGGCTTGGTGGGCGTGACTGGGGGGTCATGTGACTGGGTGGGCAGTTTCTGTAAGCAGGGCAATAAAGATTAGGCTAAAAACAACACCAGAATGTTTTTTTCCTGCCTTCCTTACAGGATTAACCCTGTAAAGTGGAAAAAAAACAAAGATTTCTTCTAACAACAGGTTCTCTGAACTGTTTAGAAAATTTACTACCAGTTCTAGCAAACCTGCTAGAACCTGCTGAATTTCACCTCTGAGTTGCCACAAAGAAGAGGGGGGTCAATGTATTCTCCAAAGCAGCTGAAGGCAGGACAAGAAGCAATGGATGTTCACTAATCAAGGAGAGAAGCAATCTAGAACTAAGAAAAAACTTCCTGACTTTTAGTACAATGAATCAATGGAACAACTTGCCTCCAGAAGTTGTAATTGCCCCAACACTGGGAGTTTTTAAGAAGAGATTGGACAACCATTTCTTTGAAATGATATAGAGTTTCCTGACTAAGCAGTGGGTTGGACTAGAAGACCTCCAAGATCCCTTCCAACTCTGTTGTTCTATTCTGTTCTATTCCACTTGGATGGGTGATTCTTGGGTTGCTTCATCCGAAGTCGGACCCCTCCACACCAAATCCATTTTGCAACGTTGTCAAGAAAACTGCAGAGATGCATCCCCACCCACCTGAAGAGGCGGCATGACTGATAAAGTGGGCTTCAGCGCATAAACGTTTCTGGCCAATCAATCTCCTGAGGTTTGGAAATGTCACAATTCTTTTGTTGTTTTTCCTTGCTGGCATCAGCAAGGGAGATTTAGCAACTCACCTCCCCCCCCAAAGGTTAGCTCGTGCCGCCTGTCATACAGGAGGACAGATTGCAAGCAGGGACAGAAATTGGTTCCCACTCGGCACAACCCTCCTCTGACCACCATCATCACGCCACGGGGTGCCCTGCCCCACGTAAGTTTGGTCTTCACTTCGGGGGTCCCGCCATGGCAAAGCAGGAAAATCCGAGAAGAGACCCCGACGCCACGACCACCGGGCTACAATACTCACCGGCAGCAACAGAATTGGCTTCTTGAACACAGTGCACATGCGCAGTTAAAGGCATTCTCCCCCCCCCACCTACCGACCGAAGTGCAATGGCTTTTGACCATAGACTTAAAAATGAAGAAAAGACAATCCTTCCGTAGATAGCGAGATTTACAATGGCTTTTTCAAGGAAAATATTCTCCATTTTTAAAAATGATCCCGGTCAATTATCTTTACAGCGTGCAATATGAAGTCGGGATGAGAAAGATAAGTTTGGTGTTGCGTGATCTCAAGTGCAAATCGTAGCGTCCCTAAGAGAGGAGCTGATACTACTGAATCAGGTTGTAACCAAGATCAAAGCCAATTTTTTAGGTTTCAGTAGAAGACACTTTCTCCGCAGACGTCTATGCATGTCTCCAAAAACTGAGGCAATTACACAATTGCAAAAAACGAAGGACGATTTCGAAAGAGCAAGCAGTCCAAATTTTCTGCTATACAGTATGTGTTTGGCGGCCAGCCGCCTGGACTGCTGGGACTTGTAGTTCGGCCATATCAGGTGTATAAATTACCCAACACATAAACTAAAGTAAGCACGTGGGGTTTTGACAACCGACGGTAGAGCGCGCTGAAACCTTTGCAAATTAATGCCTTCTACTTGTATACGAATTGCTTAGTTGGCGTAAACATACAGACTTATGGTGGTATAAACATTATAGAAATATAACCTTCAATCTTTTGACTTTATTTTAAAATTGAAATAATTAATTACATGCCATCAAGTCCAATATATTTCCCCCCTCTAATCTGGCCTTTCAAATCTTTCAATGGTGCACCCATTACACTGTAACTGGATCCTTCCAGCTTCTCCATGACCCTCCATTCCCAGCATTACAGTGTCTCAGAAAGCTAAGTCTTGCTATTATGTGTTCAAAACAGGATTATTTGAGAGTGGTCATTTGTTTCTGGAGTGAGAACTTGGATGGATTTGTTTGATGATTGTCCCAAAGGTGCTTTTTCAAGAGGCAACTGGACTTTCTGGTTTTTCTTTGAAGATGTTTTGCTTCTCATCCAAGAAACGTCTTCAGCTCAGTGGGTGACTTTGGTCAGTTGTTCTTTCTTAGTCCAACTTACATGACAGGGTAGTTGTTGTAGGAGAAAATTGCAACAAAAGCTCTGTGTATGTTATTTTGAGCTTCTGTACAAAATGTGGGATATAAATCTAATAAGTAGATGAATTTTCCAAATACATTTTCTGAGGTGATGTGTTCAGTATGAGACTTGCAGACAGCCCTTGCATGTACCACAAGTGAGAATGCCTAGTGATTTAGAGAATATGATTGATAAAATGTATGGGCACAAATTGCTGTATGAAATGTTTTTCATAAATATGTATTTCAAAGCTTGTTGCTTTGCGTGGAGTCAAATGAAAGAAGTGTATGAATAAATGGCAACGTTAGGCAATGGTTCAGCACTGAACAGGGAGAAAAACAGGGAGATATGATATCTCCATGATTTTTCAGTGCACTTATGGATAAATATGTAAAGAATATTTATGGTAACACTATAGGACTGTTGGATAAAAACATAAATGTTCATGTGTCTTTCTGTATACAGATGGTGCCATTGTACTGTTTCAGAACTTGATTTGCAGAATATATTAGACAGCTTGTATGATACAATATGAAGTATAGATTTGAAAACTAGTATATCAAAGACAAAGTCATTTCAGGTAGTATGGAAAGTGAAATGAACATATTATATGGCAATAAAATTAACAGGTAGATGAATTTGCATATGTTGATTGAAAGTTAATTAAAAAGGGAAATCAAATGGAAAACATTTAGGAATGTAAATACTGGTAGAAAGAGAATGCTCTATTGTTGGTTAAAAGAAATCAAAACTCTTGTTTGTAATAGCTTGTTTTGGTCCACTATGAAGAAGGCTGAAAGTCAAAGTATGAGTGGATTATTTGTGTGGAAAATGAGACTGAAAATAATGAATGGGTGATGAATGAATCTGGACTTAGTAGAAAATGAATGACCATTACATATGCAGTCAAAGTTACAATGGTGCTGAAAAAATGGCTTATAACCATTTTTCATACTTAGGACCTTTGTGCCATCCCTCAGGGTGACATGATTTATATTCAAATGCTTAGAAACTGGCTCATATTTATGTTACAGTGTCTTTGGATCATGTGATCCCCTTTTGCAATCTTCTGACAAGCAAAGTCAATGGAGAAATTGGATTCACTTAACAACTGTGTCACTAATTTAAGAGGTGTAGCAATTCATTTAACAACCATGGCAAGAAAAGACGTAAAATGGGGCAAAACTCACTTAACAAATTTCTCACGTAGCAATATAAATTCTGGGTTCAATTGTGGTTGTAACTCAAGGACTGCCTGTATATGAAGGAAGAATAAATGTCTCAAGAGGAGGGAGAAGATTGAGAAAAGCACGTAGGTTGGAAAGTATGACATGCTTTAAAAAACTGAGGTAAAATGTTTAAAAAGAAAGTTGAAAGAGAAAAGATCAGGTGTGCACTTGGTGGAAACCAGGATGATTTATCAAGAAAAGCAAATGGAGGATTGTAATGAATGGTATTGGAGATAAGTAGGTTTAATTTGACTTCCTTTCCTTTTTCTCTTATCTCCTGCCTTTTATTTCGTCTGCCCATTACTTCTCTTTTTTTGCATTTTACATAATGCTGCTTTCCCCAGAAGGCAATTGTGTGATGGAATTATATTTATGTTTGTATAAGTGGGCTAAGCACAAAAGATGTAAGTCTTAATCCACAACTTTAACCAAGCCAAAACAGTATTATTCTTATCGGTAATTACATCATCCTTTCCCAAACAATAGTGCAACATTACTTTCTCTGGTTTTCTTTAAGAGGAGGGGCTGCAATACTTCTAGCCATTTGCGTAATACAGTATTTGTTTTATTTATAACTGTATTGGATATAACAGAGATGAAATGATATAAGGTGTTGAAGCTACAGGAACCTTGAGGGTGAGTAATCATGCAATATTGGAATTCAACATTATGCAAGCACAAGCAATAGAACAAAGTCAAACTAGAGTCTTGGACTTTAAGAGAACTAATTTCAATAAGCTTAGCGAGAGTTTGGGAAGGATTCCATGGATGAAAATCCTCAAGGGGAAAACAATTAAAGAAACTTGGGAAATTTTGAAAAGTAAGATTATAAAAGTCCAGTCTAACACAATATCAGTAAAGAAGAAAAATAACAGCTCTCCAAAGAAACCAGCATGGCTACATAAAAAAACTCTCTTGACAAACTGAAAGACAAAAAGGACATAAAAGGGGAAAGAGGGACACATAACTGAGGCAAAATATCAGCAAATAGCCTGAGCCTGCAAAGATGAAGTGAGGAAAGCTAAAGCTCACAATGGACAAAGGCTTGCGATAAAAATAAAAAAGCTTCTTCCAATGTGTTAAAAACAAAAAAAAAGTAAAGGAAACAATTGGTCCATTGCTGGGAGAAAGTGGCAAGAAGGTGACAAGCAACAGGGAGAAATCAGAACTACTTAACTCGTTTTTCTCATCTGTCTTTACACAAAGGGAAAAAAACAGTCCAACCTATCACAAAAACCAGATTACGAACACAAGTGAAAATAGGGAAGAAAATGGTAAGTGAGCACCTTCTACCCTAGATGAGTTCAAATCACCAAGACCATGGCAACAAATCATGCCAGACAAATCTTATTGCATTCTTTTTTGACAAAGTGATGGACCAGAGGAATGCTATTGATATAATTTACTTGGACTTCAGTAAGGCATTTGATAAAGTAGACCATAACCTACTACTTGACAAAATAGAAAAATGTGGGTTAGACAGCATCACCACTAGATGGATTTGTAACTGGCTGACCAACCGAACTCAACGTGTAGTCATCAATGGAACTGCATCTACATGGAGGGAAATATGCAGTGGGGTACCCCAAGGCTCTGTTTTAGGCTCAGTACTCTTCAACATCTTCATCAATGATTTGGACAAGGGGATAGATGGGAACTCATCAAATTTGCAGATGATACCAAGCTAGCAGGAATAGCCAACACTCCAGAAGATAGGTTTAAGATACAGAAGGATCTTGACAGACTTGAACATTGGGTGCTATCTAACAAAATGAAATACAATGGTGAAAAAAGTAAGGTTCTACATTTAGGCAAGAAAAACAAAATGCACAGGTACAGTATGTATGGTACCTTGTTCAATAGTAGTAACTACGAGAAGGATCTTGGAGTCCTAGTGGACAATCATTTAAATATGAGTCAGCAGTATGCTGCAGCTGCCAAAAAAGCCAACACAGTTCTAGGCTGCATAAATAGATGGATAGAAATAGAATCAAGATCATGTGAAGTGTTAATATCACTTTATAAAGCCTTGGTAAGGCCACACTTGGAATACTGCATCCAGTTTTGGTCACCACGATGTAAAAAATATGTTTAGAAAGAGTACAGAGAAGAGCAAAAAAGATGATTAGGGGACTGGAGGCTAAAATATATAAAAACTGGTTGCTGGAACTGGGTATGTCTAGTTTGATGACAAGAAGGACTAGGGGTGACATGATAGCAGTGTTCTCAATGGCTGCCACAAAGAAGAAGGAGTCAAGCTATTCTCCAAAGCACCTGAAGCAATGGGTGGAAACTAATCAAGGAGAGAGGCAACTTAGAACTAAGGAGAAATTTCCTGACAATGAATTAGTGGAACAACTTGCCTCCAAAAGTTGTGAATGCTCCAACACTGGAAGTTTTTAAGAAGAGATTGGATAACAATTTGTCTAAAGTGGTGTAGAGTTTCCTGCCTAAGCAGGGGGTTGGACTAGAAGATCTCCAAAGAAGACCTTTCCAACTCTGTTAATCTATTCTGTGTGTGTGTGTGTGCACGCGCGCGTTTGCATGTCTGTGTTGGTGTGTATATGTGTGGGTATACAGGACATACCAAACACCAGGACTCAAGACAATTTTCTCTGAAAAAAGAAATTAATAAAGCATGTTGTGACTGGCCTATGGAACCTGATCTTTGATCCTTTCTATTTACACACATGGAGACATTCTGGAGATCTGCTCTTCAGCGGGGCCAAGTAGTCTGTATCAGCTCTTGAATAGCTAGAGCAGTATTTCTGAAACTTTTCTCAAAGGACCCTTTCCCACATTTAAAAATTATGGGAAACCCCAAAGGAGCTTTGGTTTGTATACATGATACTGTGGTATTTATCCATATTTACCTATTGAAAATCAAAACTGATGGATTCACTACTGGTACTGCTGCTTGCAATACTGTGATGGAATTTTTAACATAGTATTGTTTTTCATCGTAGGCTGGCAAATAATTGTAATTTCATGGAACTCTGAGAGTATTCAAGATAAACATATTTTAAAAATAAATCCAATGTAGAATTCAATTCTAAAGTAATACATGATGTAATTTTATAAATGTCTAAGGGTATATTCAAAAATTGTAACCTCCACAAGATTTTAGGTTTCATGTTTACTTACTTGTATTTCAATCATTGTATTTTAGTCTTTTATTCTTTTCATATCACTTCCACCTTTCATGTTTTCTATTTTTTTCTAAAATGCTTAATTTAAGAAACCTTATTTTTTAAAAAGATGTGGCAATAAATAGAGGATGGTCTGGCACTCTGTGAGAAGTGATTGCATCTCGGCTTTCAATTAGTGCTTAAGGCCTTCTGAAGAAATAAAGACAGTGTTTACAATAGTCTCCCATATCCGTGTGGAGCACCAGGATGTTAAAGAAAAAGATGTTAATAACCAATGTTTAAAAGGAGACTACACTAGCCTCTTGCATTGGCTTACAGTGTAGCAAAATCTGTATCAACACCGATACTTTGGTAGTCATATATGAGGGTGGGAAATAACCATTTTGGAGAGAGAGAAATAAAATGAGAATTATCAGCCTGCCCTTGGTGACATTGCAACTGGCTAATGAAGTTTATTTTTTTTAATATAGGAAACTAAGCATATGAAACATGTCCAAGGTCTACAAACACTAGCCTAGGCCAGGGGTGGGCAATTACGGCTCCTTCATGACTCGTGGACTTCAACTCCCAGAATTCCTGAGCCAGCATGAAAGAGCCGTAATTGCCCAACCCTGGCCTAGGCCATCTTGCATATATGAGTCAAAAGAGAAAAATAAAGTGTTTGTTTCACAGGTTTACAAGCTTTGCAATCCCAATCTGTAGAAATGGAACTATATGGGATTTCATTGATTGAATTTCATATTTTCTGTATAACATCTAAGTAGTGTCAATACATGTCTTTTCTGTGGTGGACATTTTCCGTGGCTAATTCTAGTGGTTTAGCAACTCTGAGGCAACTTTGTGGGAGAGTGTGTTAAAAACAGTATTTTTAAAAATAAAAAACTATTACTGATAATAAAAATAATAGTCTTTTTTTTAAAAAAACCCTATATAGATTAGAAATTACCAAATGCATTAAGCTGATTTTAACCATTTTCATATTGGCTTGCCAGTTAGTGAGGGACACATTTGTGGTACTTTATGCTGTCTTTCTGCTTCATTTGTTGCCTCCTATTGTCTGAAATAGACTATTAAGAAAGCATATATAAGTGTTGAAAGCTGCTGCTCTAAACCTGAAAAGTACAGGTATGTGAACAGATCTGAAATGCAAATATATCAGGGAAAATTGGCTCCCTTCCCTAAAAGGCAATCTTAATGCACCTTTGTTATTTTTGTTATTCTCACAAAAGGCAGAGGGAGGATATGACAGGATGTGAATTTTGGGGGGGTTGTTTTTGGTTGTTCTTTTTCTTTTAAAAAGCAATACTTGCCTGGCTTTCATAGCTGTTATTCAACAGAATTTTACAACACAGTGCAGTCACTTTGCAATATCAGGAAATTCATAAGCTACCTTTTAGACAAGAAATTGGCAGAAGGTAAAAACTAGAGTGTCTTTTTTTTGCTTCGTACATATTTTTGTTGTCTGCCATCCTCCTTCCTTTTTTCCTTCCTCCTTTTTCCTTCCTTCCTTCCATCCTTCCTTCCCTCCCTCCCTCCCTCCCCTCCTTTTTCCTTCCTTCTTTCCTCTATCCCCCTTTCTTCC
>JAEANM010026156.1:0-10801 GCA_017656035.1 Myanophis thanlyinensis
GTGAGCAAGGCAATAAAGGTTAGGCTAGAAACAACTGCCTTATTTACAGGATTAACCCTGCAAAGTGGGGAAAAAAACAAAACGAGATTTCTTCTAATAACCAGTTCTATAGAACTGGTGTAAACTGACTGAGTTTCACCTCTGGGTCATGCAATCCCCTTTGCAAACTTTTGACAAGCAAGTCAATGGGAAAGCCAGATTCATTTAACAACTGATTTACTAATTTAAAAAAACTACAGGGATTCGTTTAACAAATGTGACAAGAACAATTGTAAAGTGGGGCAAAACTCACTTAACAAGATTCTCATTTAACAACATAAATTTGGGGCTGAATTGTGGTTGTACACTGAGGGCTACCTGTATTTGGTTCTACAATAGTTTCTTCCTTGCAGAACGTTTATGCTTTTTTCTATTACATTTGGATAGCTTGTGGCAGTTGTCAGACAGATAGAAATTGGGATTTACAATAATTCCTTTGGCCTCAAGCTAGGCAGAAATAAAAGTTTAGGGTTAGGGTTAAAGCACATTTTATTCTTATTTTGTATTTTGAAAAAAAAGTGTCTCTCTAAGACACAGGAGAATGCCATGGATTGGATTCAAGGTCTCATACTATTCAACATTCTCATTCATGACTCAGAATGAGTCCATGACTTGCAATAACAATTGAGCCCAAAATTTCTGTTGTTAAGCAAGACAGTTAAGTGAGCTTTCCTCCTTTTATGACCTTTCTTACTACAGTGAATCACTGCAGTTATTCAGTGAATCTGGGTTTCCTGTTGACTTTGCTTGTCAAAAGGTTGCAAAATGTGATTATATGACCCCTTGGATACTGCAACCATTATGTGTCATTTGCCAAGTGCCCAAATTTTTGATCACGTGATCATATAGAGATGCTGCAACGTTTGATAAGTGTGCAAAAAATACGTTGCTTATTTTTTCAATGCTATAACTTCAAATGGTCCCTGAACAAATTTGTTGTAATGTTGAGGACTACCTGTATTTATCAAATTTGTGGATGATACAAGGCTGAGGTATAATCAATGCTCAACATTATTAAAAAAAGATTTTGATAGACTGAAGCAAACCAAAAGTAATGGACATTAAACAGAGACAAGGGGAAGATAATCTGTGGATCTTAGGAAATTGCTGAACTAAAGCATGCTGCAGTTTTAGCTAGAATGGCTAATAATCTTGGGTTTCCATGTCCATGTGGAGGCAAATTCAAGGTTCTCACAAAAAGGAAATTAAATGCAGTTATCTACTCTACAGTAGTGACCATCTAACCATCTAGCACATGTGAAAAGAATATTGGAATGGTTGCTGATCACAAGACAAATGCAAGTCAGCAGTCCACGATTGTAGCAGCATACTAAAAATAAAAATAGATCTAGTTTCCCATATTTAATTCGATCTGAGATTTTCATCTTAGTCAGCTATAAACTGCAGTTTATAGTCGTCGACTTGGGATCAGAATGGAGCCCAGAATTACTGTTGCTATGTCAAATGGGTCTTATCCAATTTTACCACCATTTTTCGGTCACAGTTAAGTGACTCATTGCAGTTGTGAAGTGTTTCACACAATCTTTAAGCAAATCCAGCTTCCCTTACTAGCTTGCTTGTTGGAAGCTGGTTGGGAAGGTTGCAGATCATGATCCCATGATTCTGGTGCACTGCAGTTGTCCTAAATATATAACAGTTGGCAAGTGCTGGGATTTTTTGATCATGTGGCTATGGGGATTTCACAACTGTTTTAAGTGCAAGCATCACTCATAGGTCATTTTTTTCATTGCCTCTGTAACTTCAAACAATCATTTAGTGAATAATTAAGTCAAGGACTACCTGCAATTGAATAGACTGAGTTTTGTGCTAGCTACATGATTCACTAATCTTTTTGTGTTGTATGAATGTAGGCAATAACAAAAATCACAGAATTTATTATTTGTTCATTCAGAGAATGGCAAAAGTTACAGAAGAGCAAGTCTTACTGTTGCTAACACAAACTGGAATGGGCAGTCAATTTTTATATGATTAGGATATGTTGCTCATCACTTTGAAGGAAAAATGCATTGGAAATAACTTGAAGCAGATGAAAAAAATTAGTCAGGGAAAAAACTAATACAGTATGTACTGATATAAAGCTTTATTGATTACCATTTAAAAAGTCAGTTACATTTAATAAGACAAGGTCCCAGCTATAGAACAGGTTGTCTTTACAAATGAAAAATTATTTTTGCTTTTTTTTACATTATTTTACACATTTTAGAACTAACATACTAATCAAAGTATATTAAAGTTAGTATTTTGCTGATACACTGGGGGAAGTATGTAATTGTACAAAATGGCATTTTATTTTCTTCCCTTTCATTTTATTCTACCCAGAGATCCTCTTCATATAATAAAAGTATTCATGCGTACACAAACTCCTGTTTCTTCATATGACATACTTAAATACTACATTTTTTTATTTACAGATTTAAGGTTTTATGGTTTTTTTTTAAAGAAATAACAAGCTAACTATAAAATACTCTGCAGGCTTTACAAATTCATTCCTATTGTACAAAACTGTTATATGACTATAGTTTAAGAACATACAACTTAAATACTCAATTAACTATGCACATGTTTGTATATATATAAAACACACTTAATACTGTTTAACAGTTCTCAATGTGTTGCCTTTTTTACACAATTATTTTCCAAGGCTCAATCGTACAACTTTCATACTATTACTCAGCCATTTCATTTGTGAGTGTCTGTAGCAGCATTTCAATGGTACCAGAAAACCTGCACATATATTATTTAAAACAAACATTTTAGAAATGTTTTAAGCATCATGTAGAAAAGTAATGTATACTGCTTAAACTATTCAACCGACTAACCAAAGTGACAACATTTCAGACAACTATGTTTACATGTATGAATTCTATCCGTTTTCAGAAAGCACATTATGTCAGCAAAGAGTTATCCATTAAAATTCAGCGAAGACAATCTTGACAAGTATATTATTTACACTTTGGGTGAAATGTCAGCTTTGTAGCAACTTCCAAAATGGGAAGTAAAAGCAACTAACCTTCTCAAATAAACACAGAGTACTGAAAAAGTGAAGCTTGGCTTAAATAGTATTTCTTAGCAAAAAATTAAAAAATAAAGCCCACAGTGCAATTCTAGTAGGCACTTAACACAGAGCCCCACTTCGTACCACAAACTTCATGTGCCAGTTCTATTGCACTTTGCAGACAGTGAAACTGAACTGTGCATCTTTGCTTTATATTATAACAAGGGGCTTCCTCAGTACAAGATTTCTTTCTAGTGGGGAAAATGGTTGACAACTGCATGCAGAAACTGATACTATGTGCAGTTCACCAGCCAAATACAAAGATGGGCTGTATACTGTAAATCTAGCTCTTTGGAAAGGTAAAATCCACCGGAGTATTCTATAGAGAGAGCTAGAAGTTAGAATCAATCCACACTGCCTATTCTCCCTTTCTAAAGCAGCTGATATGCATAACTTTTCTTTTTTTTTTTTAAAGGTTACTTAGAAGCTAGCCAGATATACTGTATTGACTGGGGTCACCACCTCCATTTTATCTTGGATAGCAATATTCATATTAAAAATTATTTGAGGCTTATTAATGTCCTCAGCAATAAGTGAATGCTTGAAAATGGAGCATAGAAAAGAATTTAAATATTTCTAGATAACTTTGGAAGAAGTCTATTTCACATTTTTGTTTGTGTATCTCAAATACCCTTCTCTGTACTTACTCTTTGAATGAAAAAGTTGAACAGACATGTTTTGCAGAAGGCACGGCTTGAAATCGTAAGGAAAAGTAATGCTATTTTTGGCTAAAACAGTTCTTTAGCCCTTTATGAAACTTATAGACACAGTAAACCAGAATAAAATAGGCTTAGCCATTTCCTCCAATTCTCTGTGCGTTCTTTTATAATTACTAAATCAGTAGCTGCCTGAATTTGAGGTTAAGGTAACTCTGATAAGAAATTCTGCCATTCTGTTTGTACTATTTTATGAAGTATTTCCATATAAATATGAAATACTATAATTTCTAATCTTTGAAATGGAATATGAGTTAGGAGATAAGAGGAGAGATAGTGTGGAATGTCAGCAGGTATTCTGGTTTCACTTTTAAAAAGAAAATAGAAACAAAAATCAGCTGCATAAAAATCCATCCATCAAGACAGGTACTTTTTCAAAGTCATAAGTATCAAAGAGGTCACTAATCCCTTCTTCTTCATCAAGCCCAAGCAGATAGTCTTCATGGAGTAAAGGTGGCAACAAGTTTACAAATGGGCCATCAAGACTTGAAGTAATTTGGTCCTCTGTCTGCTGCAAAAGGTTAGTGGTAGAAACTAACGGGGAGATGGCCGTTGCATTTTCTGAACAGTTAGGACCTCCTGAGTTATCAGAGTTCAAATCTGTTGTAAGTAAGAGAACAAAATATCAAAACTTGGATACAGAAACATTTCACAACAGTACTACATATTAGTGCTTTGCCTTCCACCCAGCTTATTGTAAAGCTAACTTTGCTACTATGGAAAGAGATAGCAGCCCAATACCTCCCAGCCTCGGGAACTGATTAAGTCCAGAGGACCAGTAGTTTTGTGACTTACAATAAGTAGGATTTATACAGTTAAGTGACAAAATGCTAATTACAAAGGTAGATTCTCTGGAATTATCTCTTCCATTCTGTATAGACCTGCTTAAGGAAGACATTGTGGCTCTTTAATTCTTAGCCATGAATAGCTATGACTACCAGACATGGACCTCAAAAATGCAGAACAATCACTAGATGGCAGGAAAAAGATAAATTGTACTTCTGTAGCAACCATTTGGAGTTTGGACCCTTATCTGACAACCCTAACCATTATGCATATTTTATAGGTGTAAACTGTAAACCAAACTGAAATGCAAACATTCCATGTTGCCTTCTACATTAAAGCGCACGCAGTATATATGTGCCACATATACAAGGAACATATCCTTTATAGAAATACTATAAGCAACTATTTCTTTATAGAAATACTATAAGCAACTTTCTTAATCACCAAAAGAGACACCAAATTTCTGAAACCTGGGAGGAAATATGCAGTGAAATACGAATCATACTGATTTTGCTTTATTGAAGTTCTATTTAGAATTTATCATTCTTATGATTCAGGATAAATATTAATCATGAAATTTCAATCTTCTAGTCATCTTCCTCCTGGATTTGAGGATAAAAGAGAAAAACCAGAAAGAGGCTAGCTGAATGAGAAAGAAACTTGTCTTTTAGTGTGTTCTCTGCTGACACGAAGCAAACCACTAAATTTAGTTTGCTTTCCCGCTTTGAAGGAAATCAAAGTATTTGAGGATATATTGAAAGAAATGAAGACATACTGGCCACTAGCTAGCAATAGCAATAGCACTTAAGACTTATATACCACTTCACAGTGCTTTACAGCCCTCTCTAAGCTGTTTACAGAGTCAGCATATTGCTTCCAACAATCTGGGTCCTCATTTTACTGACCTCGGAGAGCCGCATGATGGTGGAGCACAAAAGGGAAGGCCCGCTCCCTCTTTTCTCACCTGGGACGGAGCTGGACTGCGAGGATAGCACACATACAGGCAGGTGGGCGTGAGCCAGCGGCAAGGCCGCTGGCCAGTCTCTCTGCTGGTTATCCGTAGCAGGACGCCCCATCCCCGCCACCTCGGGAGCGATGGCGGGGGTCGGAGACCGGACCATCTCCGGGACCTGCACAATTAATTTGCCCAAGGGATTTATTTTAAATCGAGAACGTCCCTCATCGTTCGTTTTTCGTTCATCCATGCAAAAAACCAGTTTCTGGTGCACCCGCCATTTCCCCGCTGAGGAGGGTGGCGGGATTTACGCGTTATGTCTCGATTCGAATCACCTTATTCGGCTCGCCGTTTCTTTTATCTAGCTAAGCGAGCGCATCGTAAGCCGCTATTTCTCCTAGGCGCGGCAGCTCGGTCCGCGCGCCCTGCTTGCGCGCCCTTTTAAAAGTAAAGTGTTTGCACGCACGCCGACCTCTTAATTCTGTCAGGGAAGCGGTCCCAGATCCGCTGTTCCCTCAGGCGCGGCATTTCCGTTGGCGGCCTTTGAAATACAGCCTTTTAAATTCTTTAGGAATCTAGAGGCAAGAGAAAATAGACGGGAAACTACTAATTAAGCTTCCTCAGTCAGCTGCTTGCAAACGTTAGAATGAGAGGCGGCTTTAGGAGTCGTTTCTTCTCTGCGAGACATGAGGGAAATTTTTTTACATTTCAATACCCCCGCCCCTTGTTCGCCGCTAGCTTTCTGTTCCCACGGGAACGTGGTGATTAGAAAGGAAGGTGGAAGGGGAAACGTCTGTTCTTTGCCCTGGGCCCAAACTTACAGTGAGGTTTGAGGAGAGAGATATACTCTCAGTCTGACGACCTAACTGCTGACTGAGAAGAAGCTGGGATCAGGAGGTGGAGCCTGGTCCTTTTATACCTTTTTTGTTCTCAGTCACATGACCTACGGAAAGACAAAGGACCCATACTATGGATTGGCTCTCTACCTCCGACGGAGAATCAGAGTATTTGAGGATATATTGAAAGAAATGAAGACATACTGGCCACTAGCTAGCAATAGCAATAGCACTTAAGACTTATATACCACTTCACAGTGCTTTACAGCCCTCTCTAAGCTGTTTACAGAGTCAGCATATTGCTTCCAACAATCTGGGTCCTCATTTTACTGACCTCGGAAGGATGGAAGGCTGAGTCAACCTTGAGCCTGGTGAGAATTGAACTACTGAACTGCTGGCAGTCAACAGAATTAGCCTGCAATACCGCATTCTAACCACTTGTGCCACCACAGTTCTTTGAGATACCCTTAAAACAAAGAATTAAGTTCCCGGAAGAAAACCTGTGTAATTCATATAAAATGAAAAGCATTCAAGTTCTAGCAGAATCTCATGGAAAGGAAGCTTTAGGCCTTTCACTCTCACTCACATACTGTATCTGCCCACTGTCATTTACATAGTATATCCATTTGGGGAACAAAGGTTTCAGGAAAAACAATGTCACGCTTGGCTTTTGAAGAAGCAGTGAGTGCAATGCATTGCTAGAAGTGCAGAGTGTGCCAAAACCCTGCTGCTTTCCCTTCAGTTGCCCAAATAGCTCCTAGGCTGTATGAGAAAGTGATAGATGCTTCCTCCTCCTTTCTGGCCTCCCCAGATAAGCTCTTCTCTTTGGCCAGAGAGCAGTGACTTTCCAAGTGAGTGGATGCTTTAAGACAAACCTATTTGATATAGATAAATTCTGCCTCCTCTGACAAATAGAAACTATTTTTAATGTGTTAATTTAACTTAAACATTACAAAGCACACATTAACGTTTAGGCATTGCCAAAATTAAATTATTTGTCTGTTAAGCAGAAAACCTTAATCCACTCACTCCTTATTTAGTAATTACTCGTTTGCAAATATGATGATCATTAAAAAAAACAATTTTCCAACCAATGCACACATTTATGACCAAATTTTGTATGTCTGACAATGCAAGCTAGAGTGGGAATAATATGGTATTGTTGCAAACTAGGAGTGTACACATTGTTATAAATACTAATAAAATAGTAAAACATAATCTGTACTCAATAATTAATTAGGAAAAAAAGTTCTTTAGTTTATTTTAAAAGACTAGCATTTAAAATATTATACAACAGATTATACTTTGATTTCAAGCTCTGCACATATTTGGTTATCACCTGTGTTCAGATTACCTTTGGAAATGTTTCTTGAGATATTTCCATTATGATCCTGATCCTGAGATTTTATTCGAGTGGAGTAGTCAGTTTCCTCTGGACACAGGTATACCTCGATAGGTCCTTGAGTACTACATAAGTGTATCAGCTTATTCTGCAATAAGCAAGAATTTCAGTTTTAGGCATCCCTTTTGCCAGTACTACAAATAAGTACTGGAACATTTTTCATTCTTAATGGCTTTCTCAGCAGTTTGTACGAGTACCATAAGTAAGACACTGTCAAAATCTCCACTTTAGGAAACTCCAATTTAGATACCCTAAATTGAAGGTGGGTGAAGGGCAATCTCATAGGCTGAATTTCTATCTATAACTATGGTACCTTTTTCAGTAAATCTCGGAAAAGAAACCCTGGAAGAAACTTGTTTTCTATGAAGGTGGTTTGGCCAAGAATGCAAGAATGCCCTACCCCAATTCATATCTTCTGCTAGACCAGTTACTATCATTTTGCAAACTTTCAGCCTGCTTTGGGCTTTTTTGGGGGGTGCGGGTGGGGGGGCAGATCAGCACATTCTCTTAACTAATAAGAGGGGGAGTACAATCCAGTGAATAAAAAATATGGAACTTTCTCCATTTCTAAACTGATCAGTATAAGGCCTTACATTCTCTTAGAACTCTTGCAGTTGTTGGAAAAGATTTCTGTGCATGTTTTCCATGTGCATATAAGCACAGCTTCTTTCAAATAATATAAGAGTTAAAGAAAACAGCATGGCTACTTTATTCTTAGAAATGAGGGGACTTTATTGCTTTGTGAAATAAAGGAGATGCTTCACTTAAAGCAGCTCTTGAAGCTTTTGCACAGCCCAACTAATACTAAACTTGGATGGCCTAGCTATGCTGACTGAGAAGATACTCTGAATATTTGAGCATGAGGGCTCAAATGGTAAAGCGTGAGAGCCGAGATTCTCATGTCAGAGACAGCCATTTAGTGAGTGGAACTGATGATGGAAAGCTTCAAGGCTGAGAGAAGAAAAATCAATTGCTTCAAAAAGGCAGAAGACGCAGAATTTAAATGTTTGAGTGGACATACAGGTATAAAATAAATTTCCAACATGCTGCTAGGCGCAGCACTTCTTTGAATGTATGGTTTCCTAGTAAAACTAGTTTTCTAACCTTCTCATGTTTGCTCAGGAATGTGGAACTGAGAGATAATGTTCTTGTTATATCTAGCAGCACAGTGTGCATCTGGCTTCTAAATACAATAGTTCCATCTCAGACAATTTATAATCTACTGCATGTTGTGGGAAGGCAGAGAGAGAGAGAGAGATTAATGAGCAGCAGAGACTGCCAAAGAAAAAGTCAAATGGCAGTGGTGCTGCTAGCAATGAAAGGCATAGCTGTTTAACATGGATTACATGTGGCATAGATGTTATAGAGCTGGTCTTGGACTAGAAAGATCCAGCTTAAAATCCGCCTCAGCCAGAAAGCTCAGCTGGTTACCTTGGGCTATCATCTCTCAGCACCCCCTCCCACTTCAAAGGATAGTTAAGGAGAAAGGAAAGAACATTAGTAACTGTGGTTTGATGCAGAGTCAGTAGGCATAACAAGAAGGTAAGTCAGGATATAAAGAATCCTGATACTAGCTATAGAAAGAAGCCCAATTCCAGCTGCTCAGAAAGTAAAAATATTACAATGGGATAGTTGTAGATCAGCATTCTCAGGGAGTAGAATATATAAAATGGAGCCTAACATAAGAAGAATTTCCCACAGGCTGACAATATCTAGAAAGCTTTGGCTGATTTACCTTTTTAGTGTATGGCTTCTGAAAAAGCAAAACTGAGCAGTCATTCCAGAAGAAAACAATTGCAAAGCTACTCTGATATTGCTGCCAAGAAAGCACCATGGAGGCATCCATGCAATCACCAGGAATGGAGTTCGAGTAGAGAGAAACATTATTATTTAAAGTTAATTGGAAGACTATGAATTCTATCTTTCGTTTAGACCAGGGGTGGGCAATTACGGCTCCTTCATGACTCGTGGACTTCAACTCCCAGAATTCCTGAGCCAGCCATGCTCAGATCCTGAGCCGTAATTGCCCACCCCTGGTTTAGACAATTGGGTAGCTGATTTTGCTAAGTCAATCATTCTCTCAGCCCAACCCATCTCACAGAGCTGTTATTGTGGGGAAAGTAGGAGAGAGTAGCATTATATGTGTAATTGTTGAACAAAAGTGAAGGCAGATAAAAATCAATAAAAATGAATCAATAAACAAAACTATCACAGAAAAAAATGACAGTAAACAAAGTAATAGACTTTTTGAAGTTTTTGTCACCCATAAAAACTTATTTCATTAAATCACTCCTACAAATAAACATTAGTTTTAAAATGTAGAAAAGAAAAATGACCGTGCTATGTAATAAAATAAGTTTTTACCTTTTCTGGGTCAAGCATTTCAAGTTTTGTTTCTGGAGGAGCTTTGACAAGCATGACAGTTTGGTCTTTAAGGCTCCTAATTTCTTGAATATCTTCATACCTAACATATGCTAATGTAATCAGTGTTAAAGAATTGCTGAGCAACTGCTGAGAACTATCAAACTTAAGTAGATATTTTAGTAGGCATTTCTCCCCATTAACCTACCTTCATTAATTTGGTAAACTAATTTTTTTTATTATTTTTAAAAAGATCATGAATATGTATGTAGAGATTATAGTGAAGAGTGAACAAATTACAATCTGAAATTTCATAGTCAGGCTCAGTCACAAAAATGCAGGAGTGATTCCTGGATTTCATCTTGAGAAGATTCTTGGGCTCAAATATGCAACAGTCAGTCACTCTGTTGATAATCTTTTGAAAGACATTTTTGCTGATATTTTGCAATATGAAAATAGCCAAGGACAGAGCCCACGTATGCTATTGATCATTATCTAAGCACTTCCATGAAATATGCCAAATACCAGCCCTATAGCCTAGGCCAGGGGTGGGCAATTACGGCTCCTTCATGACTCGTGGACTTCAACTCCCAGAATTCCTGGGAGTTGAAGTCCAGGAGTCATGAAGGA
>JAEANM010026157.1:0-10801 GCA_017656035.1 Myanophis thanlyinensis
ATACATACATACATGATGTGGAAGCCCAGTCCCTCAAATAGGTCTCAAGTTGGCAAAATTGCCCTAGAGAATTGGATCGTCCTGCAAACAGATGTTTAAGAATGAATATAGGATTAATAAGAGATGGTTGGGAAGGGATAGTAACAACTGTGATGTATGACTGATGTCATTGAAAAGAACGATTTGATGCTTCTGAGACTTCAAAATCAATAACAGTCAAGGAGGAAAAAGAGAAATATTAAATTATGACAAACTATCTTTTGGAGACATTTGCCAATATCCAATTGCAGGCTCTAGCATATTCTTAAAAAAAAAAAAAGCCAAGCAAATCGTAATTTCAAAAGAAAGACCTGGCTTCCATTAGAGACCATTTGGTTAGTCTAAATGGAGTTGCAGTATTTTAGTATACCGGGTAATTGAGAATGGCTTTTGTTCCCTAGCTGGTCTCATTATGCTTCTCCCTTTAGAAAGGAAGATTGAAAATAATCTTACTTAAACCAAGCGGCAAGCGACTTTAATCGCTCAGCACGGAGAGCACCAGAACTACACAGAGGGGAGTAAAAAAAAAATATCTAAAAAAGGTACGAGAATCCTCTAATCTTTGGTTTAGTTGTAATGAAATTGTACAGGATAAAGAAGAAACAGATGGATCCTGATTAATTTTTCACTGAGAAGGATGGAGGGGGGTGGAAAGGGGGTTGGGGGGAGGGTGGGGAGAGAGAGGAGGAAAAAACAAAATAAAACAACACTGATCTTAATACCCAGCATCAACAAACAAACATTGATGGACAACGCCTCATACGTGTTAAGCAGAAACCAAAGTGCTACAACTGAACAACATGATTCATATCTACATTGGATACATAGCTCAGGGGAGAATAACAGTGTTTATCCTTCCTATTCAGCCAATCATTAAACAATGCAGATATGACCAATATTTTTTTTGTAGCCTTTCCTCAACACTTTTACACTATAATAAATGGATGCATGCAGCTCCCTTTTCTTCTTGCTACAGTTCACGAAGTCTTGCAGCTCAAGGTTAACTAAAAAGAGTAGTAGCCGTTGCTTCCCCATCAGAATAAGAGACATTGATTGACTAATTTGTTCTTGCATAAATGATGGCAAAATATTGGATACGGGGAGAGAGAATATGGGATGCAACACAATTATTGCAGGTATAGATCAAGTATAGATTATGTTTCTTCTAGTGTGATTCCTTCCAGATCTCTTAGACTACAACTCCCATTAATGCCGGACAGCATGGCCAATGAAAAAGCCAATGATAAAGCTTGATGAGACCAAAGGGCACCAGACTGCAAAATGCTAACAGGTTATTTTCTCCATGAAAGTGTCTCTATCATATGTGGGAAAATATGCCATTCCCCCCAAATGATATTGCATTTTACAGTCTGATTCTTGGACTTGTCTCCTTGAATGATTAAACCAATATTAGAGTCTCAGTATGCAACGGCATCACCGGACCTTCCCTGCAACCCTAAGAGCAATTTTGGCTGTTTCAGTCATTGGCTATTTGTTGTTATTTCGACAATGCTTTCATCCCTAGAGTTCTCAACGAGGACATCAGACAAAAAGCAAAGGGAAAAAAGAAACAGCAGAAGAAACAACCCTTTCTACACAGAGAGAATATCAACCAGTAAAATTCATAAAGAGCAGCTAGAATAATTATTAGCTTCACTGAAAATGTTTGGTTTGAAGGACTTCATTTCTTTTCCAAAGAGAAAGTCACAATTAGGTGTTACTTCAGAAGAAATCTATTCCTTTACTTGGGGGTGGGATGCAGGCCAGCATATCCAAGAAATGGTGGCCTTTTAAAAACATCTGGCCTTTTGTTTCAGAAGCTATGACACCTTCGTACAGTACCCAAAAGTTTAGATTCTTGTTCTGTTGCATTTTCAACTAGAATTGACACTTGAGGCACAAAGGACCAATCTCATATTATCCTACTTTGGATACATTATGCAAAGACTCAGCTTTCTAGAGAAGTCTCTAATGGTGGGAAAAGTGGAAAGAAAGAGAAGAGGGTGAACAGCTGCAAGGTGGATAGATTCAGTGACAGTAGCTGTGAATGAAAGATTTGAAGGATCAGATTAGAGATTGTTTATCATAGACCATCATCTATCTACTATGAGGTTGTTAGGAGTTCATAATGACTTGGTGGCATGCTATCAATCAATCATTGTTGTGTTTTCCAATGATCACAGTAGAAGCAGCAACATTGTGTTGATCTTACAAAAACTAAGCACAATTGAATCTGGTTAGGACTTTGATATGGGGATCAAGAGGAAATTCCAAACATAAAAAATGGATTGGTACTCAAAACAGAGACAATTGGTGAACCACTTCTGCATTGGATCAAATAAACAGAACGGAAATGTCTACATAGTCACCAGAAGTGGTGCTTTCTTGATTGCCGAATAAATATAAACAAGGTAAGTATAAAAAGTTTCTGTCCTGAGTATAATGGCAGAAAACAATTTCAGTGCTGATGTAACTTTGAACATTCACTAAAATAAATAGTTATAAGTTGAGGACTATGGGTATCCCAAAGAGCTAATGTGCGATAGTAATGATATCCTGAAGAACCAGGATATAATCCAAACAGGCAACATGGCTTCTTTATATCTGTTTCTGAGCACTGCAATGGGACGTAGTTGTTCAGTTGTGCAGAAGTGCTGTATTTAAAGAGTGCTAGTAGCAAAAGTGGGCATGATGTACAGAAGAGTTCATTTTTTTTATCATACTCAGTTTACAATGTGTAATTGAATTAGATGTTTTTGAAGTATGTTTTCAGCCTTTTGCAGTCAGCCTCTCTGTTCTTAATTAATCAGACCCTGCTAGCTCTTGTAAATTATTATGAGGCTTTCCATTAGCATTCAATTAGGTTACAGGATTTAGGCTTCTAAATAAAATGCCACACAAAGAGAAGAGGATGCTTTTTATTTCCTCCCTTGAACCATGGATTAATGAGCAATTGTTTAATATTTTCCATTTGCTGACAATCTGTACCATTTCATGCAGCAAATATAGGGAGGGAAGAAAATTGAAGGACTGCTCTGTAACTTTTCAGAAATATTCATATAACAGCAGCAACAACAATATTGTTAATGTCCGATTTATTAAGCATACACTCCTTTCGAGTGGGAGCAATCTCAGTAGAATACAACCAAGGGAGCAAAAATAATTTGTGTAGCTAACATCGAAGTCCCATCAGTGACCTTACACTTTTTAATTTGCAGCAAGAATCCTTTCATGTGCTTTTGTAGGTGAACTTTTCTGAGATCTAAGGGTCATTCTTTAGATCATTTGACAGCCTTCAGACCAGGGGTGAAATTTAGTCGAATCGCATCACATCGCCCAAACCGGTAGTGGTGATTTAAAATTGGCCCTGCCCACCCGTCCCTGCCCTGCCCACCCGTCCCTGCCCTTCTATTTCCTTATATGAGCTTCATTTTTTTTTGTTTCTTACCTTAATCAGCTGATTTGTGCATCTACGGAGCCTTCCTGGTGATCCTGGCTGCCTCTGGTGCCTGTAAATGAGGTTTAAAGAGCCGCACTGCAGCACGTTTGGCGCGCACATGTGCATACCGAACCAATAGCAAAACTGGTCAGATCCACCCCTACTTCAGACATCATTGAATGCTGGAAGAGATCATACAGTAATGGGGCAGCCAGTTCTGACAGCCTCAACACTAGCATAGTGAAGGATGGGTTCTTTCTGCTCCCAATGGCAGCATAATGGGAAGAGATGGCATTGGCTAAGTGTGACCTGGCAAGATAAAAATGCACTATGTTGCTGAAATATGATGACAATTCACCACTTCCCCCATAGGAAAAACTTAAATCTGTGAGCTACATGTGATTGATGTTCCAGGTGATTGAAATCTGTTAGCGAACCACTTGTGATGGAGGTGCAGTTTTCTATCACTTTGGGAATGGGAGCAAAATGCCATGTATTTCCTGAATCCCATGTCTGTACTCAGAAAATACTGCAATTGCACCACATGGCCAGATGGGAGCTGTGGAGTGAAAGTGGGCACCTTAATCAGAACTAAGAACTAGAAAGGATGTGTCAGATGCAAAGAATCAGGACCATAGGTTAAGCTGCAGTTAAAAAGATGTATTGTTCAAGCCTACTCACAAGAATCTAGTCCAGTGGTGGCGAACCTTTTACTTACCAAGTGCTAAAAAGTACACTTTGCACATGCAATCTGCACTTGTGTGCAGCTCCTCCATGCGCGCTGCATATGCAACTGCATCATCTGAGCATGCAGGCACACACACATGAGCAAGTGCATGTGCATGTGCATGTGCAGGAGAGCTCCAAAAACCAGCTGGATTTCCTGCTGCAATCATGTGCATGCACAGTGGACGGCCGAATACCAGCTGGGTTTCTGCAATCGTGCATATGTGCATGTGCATGCTCAGCTGGAGGTAAGTTGGCCGCCAGATTGTGTGCCCAGCAGGATGGCTCTGCGTGCCACCTGTGGCACCCGTGCCATAGGTTCGCCATCACGGGTCTCGTCAATTAACCTTCAGTACTAAATTGGAGCTAGATAAGGGTGAATGGAATTCAAGACGGGGTTTGGATTTAAGAGCTTTTGTGGGAATGTAATAACTCTAGGCTCATGATTTGCTTAACTCCAACTCCCCAGCTCTCCCAGCTCTTCTCCTACAGGATATCTGGTTTTAAAATGAGTGAATAATAAGATCTTTTCTGGATAGCATTCAAATAATTCAATTTACCCTAAAAACAAAAATCAGTAGAAGGCTCATCCTTAGTCTTTTTAAAGCTGAACTTTATTTATAAAACAACAACACTCCACTGTTTTCTGCTTTTGAGAGACATTTTCTTTCTATCAGTGTTTAGATTCCGTAAATAATGTTTATGGAAAAGTCAACAACAAAACATCTTCATTCACTGCTGGCCCCAGACTTATCCCTCTTGGGAATTTGGAAAGTCTTTGTTCTGTTACTGAGGTACCATCAAGCAATGGTGAGTTCTTATAACAAAGGCATATTTTAAAAACAGTGCATCTCAGGATTGGTGATCACACCTGTCTCAGAGAAAGGGCTGGATTTTATGCAGGAATAACCTGAAGGCATGGGAGGAAATGACAGTGAAGGAGAAAATAGCAGTCACTGGCAAACAGTATTTTAAGCAGTACTGAGAGAATAGCAAGAGATCACTAGTAATCAAATAGCAGCTTTTGCAGTCGCACTTAGACTTATATACTGCTTTATAGTGCTTTTACAGCCCTCTCTAAACCGTTTACAGAGTCAGCATATTGCTCCCAACAATCTGAGTCCTCATTTTACCCACCTCAGAAGGATGGAAGGCTGAGTGGGATTTGAACATGGCAGACAGCAGAAGTACTACTGCTGTATTGCAGTACTGTACTCTAACCACTGCACCACTGAGTTTTGGAGGTGAAAGCAAGCCATGCTCAGTTTAAGCCATTCCCTCTGCTTTTGAGAGATTTGGATAATCTGGGAAAAAGGAGAGTGGCATATGTACCTTAGTTTAGCAGGACAAGGAGGGAAATGTAAAGGAGATCTGAAGAGCAAGGCTGATCTTGAGTAGCCAATCGGGAGAAACTGGCTCACTCCTCCAGGTTGCAATCACCAACTCAGGGCAGCTTGTGCTTCTGAGGTTTAAGGAAGCAACATACCAGGAGGGCTGAATCAGCACTTTCTTGGAGATATGACTACAAATCCAAGTCAGTCAAGGATCTTGACAGGTCCCTTCTGCCTTGTGTTCACATTGATTAGGCCAAGATCATGTCTATTAAGAAGATTTGGAAAAGTGTTATAACTTGCAAAGACCAGAGTGACTTCAATTCTCAATTAGAAAGGCAGAGAAGAGCTCATAGTAAGGGTTCAGACAAGATGCAATATGCACTCAGTTGGGGGTAGTTAGGGAATAATCAACTCTTCACCCAGATAAAATTTACAAGAGGCTTCGAAGTTCTGACTATCTTACAAATATGCTATCTTTTTACATCTGCTTTCAAGGTGATCAGCTTTGATGTGATTTGTAATCCCATCAACCTTTCAGCAGACTGTCTTCTTTTTTGTTGTCTCTCTACAGTGGCATTTTTATTCTTGCAGAAAGCATTAAATCAGAGCAACAGCTCCATTTCACTGCTGGCAGTGGAAGAGGGGATTCCAAATATATTCCATATTACGAAGATGTTTCTTTCTTGGGTTTTCAGAAGTGAGAGATTTCCCATCAGATGGGGGATCCCTTACACCTCTCTGTAAAAAAAGACCTACTTCTATCTCTTTTGCAGAGATCAAACATTTTACAGGAAAAAGCAACAAAGGTTGCCTAACCTTGGAGATGGTGGTGGCAGTGTTGGTGTGCCTTCTTTTTATATTTTAAAAAAGACTCTTGTACAAACAGACTCTTTGCTAATACAGGTAGTCCTTGACTTACAACAGTTCATTTAGTGAAAGGTACAATGATACTTATGACCTTTTTCACAGTTACAACCTTTGTAGCATCCCCATGATCATATGATCAAAATTCAGATGGGTGGCAACTGGTTCATTCTTATTGCAGCATTGTGTGTGTGTGTGTGTGTGTCCCTTTTGCGACCTTCTGACGAATAAAACCAATGGGGAAGCAAGCCAGATTCACTTAACAACCAGGTTACTAACTTATCAACTGCAGTAATTCACTAAACAACTATGGCAAGAAATGTAAAATGGGGCAAAACACACTTACAATGTCTCACTTAACAACATACATTTTGGGCTTAATTGTGGTCATAAGTCGAGGGCTACCTGCTTTCAATATGGGAGCTCTATTATGCAGCTACTTCTGAAAATCATCATCTCTGCACAACTATATGTCGCCTCTTAATCAATGTCGCAAGCTCAAGCGATCCATTTCCAATAGAATAGAATAGAATAGAATAGAATAGAATAGAATAGAATAGAATAGAATAGAATAGAATAGAATAGAATTCTTTAGTGGCCAAGTGTGATTGGAATTTGTCTTTGGTGTATATGCTTTCAGTGTACAACAAAGGAAACTGTACATTTGTCAGGAATCAAAAGATACAACACTCAATGATAGATAGAAGGAGTTGCAAGATAGAGAAGATTATCTGGACTACAACAAGAATGCATCTATGAGGCCTTTTTAAAGTTGATGGGACGAAAAGGCCTTCCACCATAATCACCTCCTGCAAAGAAAAGCCATCTGCTCCTTCTCAAAATTCCATTAAGGATTTTGAACAGAATTCTCACCTCTTTATTTTTGTTTGTTCCTGTTAAAATTCATTTGACTTCACAGTGGAGCATATTACAAGGCAGCAAACAGATTGGCATGGTGCTATTTTTGGAATTTTAAATTAGGTTTGGAACTTTTGGACAAAAGCATGTTGAGCAGGTTCAGACTGCCCCATCTTCAGCACAGAATAACCATGGCTCACACTCATATGCTTAAAATTAGCAGTACAGTTAGAAGGTTTCTCAGAGAGAGAGAGAGAGAAAAAGCTCTTTTGCTTTTATTACAAGTGCTGAATAATAAAAAAAGCAAAAAACAAATGTTCAAACGGGTGTCATAGTCAAGGTTTCCATGACTGCAGCAAACTGGGTAAATCAAATAATTTGTTAGACTTCGTTATCTCTCATCCTAATTGCAGTGTGCAAAGACAGAGCACTTGTTTTAAGCCTATAAAAAGGATTTGCTCTAAATCACCATTCTCCAACCTGATGTTTCTGAAGCTGTTGCACATTGACTGGAAATGATGGGAATTGTAGTATCGGATAATTGAAGGACAGCATCGCTTGTTATGGATAAAATTAGTTTGTTCATTATGCATTTTAACGTTATAGACAAATCGACTCAGGTTTAAAAGGCAGGTGTAAAGATGGACAGTAGCTGAAGCAACTGAATATCTTTCAGTCTGGAAAAGACTGGGGCCACAAGACAAAGGACTGTGCTCTGAACTAATTTGAAGGGCTTCAAGATGGCTCATTTATGTTTTATTCTTAATCCATTCCAGTGTTAGCCCTGATTCCAGTTTCAGTCCTGTGAATTTTGATTTGTGACTTTAATGTTTTACTTTTACTATCTACGCCAGCACTACAGACACATCCACATGTGCAGGAGTCCTGATAACAATTCAGCATTCCTGGAACTGAATGATGTAGTGAATAAAAAGTAACATTGGAAAAGATGCACTTAAAAATCATTGGGCAGCTGAGTAGATAATATTGACATAGCGTCTGGACCACGGTATTAAGAATGCTGAATTATCTAATCCCGGACCATTACTCCACGACTCAAGTACCCTGTGGTTTGAATTGTCTGTGACCCCTATTTTAATTTAAAATACACACGACTGCAAGTGACAGAAGATCAAATATGGACGGAAGCCTGCTGTTTTTAAAGTTTCAGCAGCCAAAGCACATATTTACAGGCGGTTCCAATGGTGCTGTGTGAGCCAACAGAACAGTGCGGATCTTCAAGGGATTATCTGAGTAAAACAAGACTGCAGAATGAAGCACTGCCCTGTTTCTAATGAGCAGAAGTGGAGCAGACATCCCACTTTAACAACAGCTGAGTAGACGCTTCTATTGTACTACTTCAAGGTGCACGCACCTCCAGGAAGGGAAATGCCTCATCTAGGTGGATGATTTGCAATCTGAATTTTCTTTTCAGCCAGAACAGTCACAATGGCATCCCAAGTTAGTTATTACAGTTACGGTAATAACTGTATAACTGCAAAAAGTTATGTTCCCACAAAGTACTGAAAATTATTTTAGTGTTCGGAATTAAGACAGCAGTTATTTCCAGCTGACCAGCTTAGGAATCGCCACAATTCCATGTCTTTGTAACCTAGCAGAACTAACCCACATGCAAAAATCTGGCAGCATTCTACCAGTAGTAGATCACTTTTGTTCTTTCTCTGTTCAGTGATTAAAAAATTAGCTTTCATCTATGGTTGTCATATGTGTATGTGGAAATTTTCATGGAGCCAACATTAGGGCATTTTGGGAACATGATGGTAATATCCCCAATGTTTCCTGTTTGTGGTCCAGAATGCTGCATAATTTTAATTGTGTGTGAAAACTTCACCTAGAGTTACCCTGTGGTAAGGTGGGCAGCCAAATTTTTTTAGAAATAAATAAAAAACACTTAGCTATAGCACTTAAGTCTTATATGCCACTTAACAGTGCTTTACAGTCCTCTCTAAGCTGTTTACAAAGTCAATATATTGTCAACAACAATCTGGGTGCTCATTTTACCAACCTCGGAAGGATGAATCGATCTTGAGCTGGGCAGAGTTAGCTTGCAATACTGATTCTAACTACTGTGCCATCTTGGCTCTTACAAGACATACATACATACATATATAGATCTGCTTTTCCAAAATAAATCACTAATGACAAACACGTTTGGAACTGAAATACATACTGTTTATTACAACAGAATCTTTATTTTCAGAACTATGAAGTGCAGTTCTTGCTATACATTTCTGTTTAATTAATAAAATTAAACCTGGCATTTTTGCAGATCTACCAAAAGTTCTTTACTAAAGTTTCTTATTTTGCTCATGCAGATAAACTCGCCTGATCTTGATAGCCATCTGGTGTTAGATCCATTTTTTTTTTGCAATTGGATTTTGTGATGGAAAACTTAAAATACAGACAGTAAAAAAATCACAACAGACTACTATAAATAGTAAATACTACCATACTTAAAATAAAGTGATAAATTACTTATAGGATTTGTTATAACATGGGAGAATTTATGGGAAACTAACAAGAACTCATGGGGAAACACATTTTTAAATGTATTATCAATCGGGGAAAATAGTTGGATTAGAAAGTGATCAGAAATGGAAGATGGCATTAATTAGCCTTTGTTGCACATATATAATTTCTACATGCACAAATGTGGACATGATGTTTAAAAGGGTTATAGCATACCAAAATATATGCAATAGGTTTAAACATGCTATAGAATAGGTACTCCTAAAATGGAGAATTACTATAGACTAAATCCAGTTCAGCTTTTTTTTTTCTCACAAGCACACACACTTGAACAGTTTACATAGTATAGACAGAAGGTATCTACTACACCACTTAAGATCTCAAATACATTTGGGCCAGTTTTTGTTTGAGGAATTAAAACTCCCCCTCTCAAAAGAGTGTCATAATGTTTGCTCCATTTGCTTTGCTGACACTGTGATTTTCTAGGTCGCTAAACCTGCATAAAATGTAGACCACAAAAAACTCATTTTTGTTCAAGGAGCATAATTTCCCATAAGCACCTGATCTTTCCAGATAGCAATCCCTGAACAAGACAGGTGACTTCACTTCATTCTTTCCTGAGCAATGGGACCAGGCTTCTCATTGAGATTCAGCCACAGTGATCCTCATTTAGCAAATATTTTGATTAGTGCGTAAGCTATTTATAATAAGCAAAGGGATGGAGAAAGGTCTGCTGTATATATGGTGAAAGGAAGCGCTACAGGTAATCTTCAACTTACTCATTTAGTGACCGTTTGTAGTTACAATGGCCTTGAAAAAACTGACCTGTGATCCATCTTCGCAGAATCCTCACATAACCAAAATTCATCTGCTTGGCCACCAGCATGTATTTGCCAAGTACATAAGTCCCTAATTCCCTATCACATCTCCAACATTTCTTACTAATTTTATTATCCATCAGCGATAATTTTAACGGGGTCAAATACCATTTCCAAACAACCTTATAATTATGTTCTTTAATCCTTACAGATAAGATCTTCATAATTCTACT
>JAEANM010026160.1:0-10801 GCA_017656035.1 Myanophis thanlyinensis
CACACACACACACACGCACAAAGAGAGATATTTATATTCATATATTTATATATTCATTATATATTGTTTATCTACATTATAGGTTCATTATATATTGTTTCTTATAACTGTTTCTAAGAGTCTACACATCATTGACTCATTAAGGATCCTTGACTTATTAAGTGTAATATAAACAGAAAGTGCCATTTTCTAAGTATGGATCCTTAGCCCAAACAGCTGCATTTATACAATCACACAATAAGAGAAAAGAATTAGTTGGGTTGAAAACAATCCAGAAAAATATACAAACAAATATCTGCAAAACACCACAACTTTTGAGATTCATTGAGATTGTGGCAAGGTTATCAAGGAGGGAATAATTGATCTTTAAATTACATTGAAAATGAATGGTGAAGATCCTCTATAGAATTTTTTTCCTGACTTATATATTTCCTTCCAGAAGTCTCTGCACCTCTTCTTCTATCTCTGTTTGTGTATGTATTAGAGATAACATCCTTATGGAATAAAATACTAGTGTTTGATTTTTAGCCTTTTATCTCTGATTGTAGATAAGATAATTTAAACTTCAACCAAATCTGCTTTTAATTGAAGCTTCATAAGAAATTGCATTTCCCTTTGATATAAAAAGTTCAAAGTTACTAAGAAAGGTTTGGAGGTATAATTGAAAGGTCATTAAAAAAAGAGGACCCCAAAGTATTTATGTGCTCCTGGACATGATTATTCAGAAAAGCCAGCTTTAAGTTCCATTAATAAAGGAGGATTCTATCAATATAAGCAATTCAAATTTACTGTGTCTTGAATTCCTTCTGTGGACGCTATTAAAGACTCACGGTGTAACATTTTTTAAAATAATAAAATAAGGTCTTTGATCTACTAATATATGAGTGACTTTTCATAGGCATTGGATTTATATCTAAATAATGTAAATCCATGCATTTCATGATTTCTCCAGTTCTTTTCATAAAACTACTGAGAGCTTGTTCTATTTTATAATATTTTCAATAATCCTGAATGCTTACAATATCATAGGATATCAATCCTTTTCTTATATCTTGTTATGATTTATTATCAATATAGCCCTCAAATAAGTGAAGAAGAGTTGACTGTTTTTTCAAAATTCCAAATTATAACTATCACCATTCCATTATAAAGTAAGGATGTACCATCAAAATGTTCTCATTGTTCTGCATAGCATTCATAATCTATGTACAACTAAAATTCTTGTATTTGTTTATTTGTTTGCATTCAGTTGGCTGAAATTGGAAAGGAAAGAGCAAGAATTATTGAACTAAAGTAACTCAGATGGACTCAGGACCCATGACTCTTGGGTGAATGAAACTTGGGAAAGTTGAAGACACTAAGCATCACTTTCAAGTAATCTTGGAAGGATGAAGGATCTTGGGGAGAGAAAGTGCAGTCTTCCTTGCAGTCCTTTGTATTCCTTTCCCTGACTAAGTGGCAGGCAATTCTGCTGGTTAGATGAAGAAGAATGATTTCTGATGCTCCCTGCCAGCTTCCCACAAACAACATCAACAGGCAAGCTATTTTACACATACATAATCATTCTGTTTCTCTATATAGACAAGAAAATATCTCTGAAAAGATGTCCCAATAGGTCATACATTATCTAGTAATCTTTAAATTTTACCAGAGTTAATTTTAAACTAATAAATAGGGGAATCTGGCAGGAAGTTGGAAGTCATTCCCACTACTCCACCAAATCAGTTAGTGACAAGACCTGATGGGAAATGGAGGTTGGCTGTTTGGGAACAGAGGCTAAAATCTGAAATCTCTTTTTAAAAAATGGGCAGTAAGGAAAGGACAAGTGAGAAATTCAGATGCTTGTACTTATGAGGTAGTGTTGGCTGGTGCTGCCAGCAGTTGAGGGGTGAGTCCTTCTCCTCCAAGGAGGATAGGGCTTCTTGGGGCACATCAGGATGGTAAGTGGGGGTGGAGTTTTTCTTAAGATCCATAGCTCCCTTTTCCCCCTACCTCTCAGCAAAGTAGTACAGCTCAGCCAAAGTTGAAGAGGAATGACTTCTAATACTCTCTGCCAGCTTCCCACAAGCAATCAATCAATGGGGAAGCTTTTTTGCTCATCCATAGTCATTCTGTTTTTTCTCTTTAGATAAGAAAACATGTCTGAAAGTATGTCCCAAAAGGTCATGAGTTGTCTAGTGAATCCTTAAACTTTGCCAGAGTTAATTTTAAACAAATAAACCTACCATATTTCTTAATTGATTTGTTTAGAACTCTATATTACCTTCTCTGTTTGCAACTCTGATTTCCTTACAAAGCACAGTAAAATAATAATAAAAACACTATTAATACAAAATGAGCATAAAGCATACAAGCCAGTAGTAGAAATAAAATGCATTGGAAAAATGAATATGTTTTGTGTCCCTCCTAAATTATAGCAGGAATAGTTTTCCCCCAGATAATATAACTTCAAAATTGTCTTACAGTTTTATGAAATATAGGAATGGGAAAAATATTATCTTTTCCTGTATAATCTGTTATGGGAATAGGGGCCATTTTAAATTAAGGGTCATCTTCTTTGGGGAAATCATGCTATATAAGTTTAACAAATTGCTCCCTTGAGAAAAAGAACAACAGTATTATAAATAGATTTGAAATAACTACTTTTTTTCAATATAATGTACAGAATAGACTTAGTGATGCATTATGCAGACAAGTTCTGTAGATCCTACTTTTTCAAGGCTGCTAAAATATAATTAAAGGTTAATCATGCCAAACAAATATTTCCCAGTATTTTAAAAATATTTTCCCATTATCATCTTATTTATTTTTATTATATCATTCTCTAATAAGACTGAAAAATTGAAACTTTATTTTTTATTGACAATTATAATCTTACAACATAAGGAAGGGAAGAAAAATGAATTTATTTTGAAGAAATAATCTAGGCATATCTTGGATCTTTAAAAAAAAAAGTTTCATACATTTGAGTGCTAAATAATGTTTTCCTTTTTTATTATTATTTTCACATGGCACCCTGTCAGATAAGGTAATCTAATGCCAGGAGTCAATATGGTCACTGAATCTTAATGTGTACCTGTAATATCTCTCTGGTTTGTACACATCTCTTCCAAATATGTGCTTTTTGCAAATACTAAATTATGAAATAAAAAATGTTACTGCACTCTTTTCTTTTTATGCTAAGACGGAATCTATTTTGTCAGTTCAAAGGTTTTCACTGCAGAGTGATTGAATACTAATAGCAATTATGCAGAGTAGAGGTCTCCAATCCCTGAACTGCAGTCTGGAACCCATCAGACTGAAGCCCACCAGGTACTGAGCCATGCAAATGAGTGAAGCCTCATCCATGGAAGTGCAGGGTCCAGGTAGCCTAGCCAAATCATGCCCCCCTCCCCCAGCCTGTGGAAAAAAAAACATCCTCCATGGAACTTGTCTCTGGCACCCAAAAGATTGGGGGCTGAGGATGTAGAGGTAATCCAGCAACAAAGTCAGTGCTTCTATATTTCCCATGGAAAACATTGGCTTTGTATTTTTCTTTGTTTTTTGTATCCAAAGTATCAGGAAGACCTAGTTAAGATTTGAAGTTTTTGCTGGAATATTACCATTTACTACAGAAGAAAGAAAATATCCTCTTGGAAGGTATTCACTACATTTGAGGACTAGATCCATTTCATTTGAAAAAGTGGACTTTACTCCTAAAAGTTTGTTTTAAGAAATAGATAATTTTAAGATGGTATACAATAGGCAAAGTGGTTTCTTACCATCATTTGGAGACAAAGAGGTAAGAATTTAGCAATCATTACTTAAAACAATTAAAAATGGACAGAAATAATTTTCAACAGAATCCTCACAGAAATTTAGAGTAAACTTAGAAACAATATCCATATATAACTATAAAAGTCTACTTTACTCAGCAAAAAATCAGTTTAAAAAATCACTATCCTTAGTATAACCCATTTGCTAGGAAACAAGCAGTTCAGCTATTTTTTCCCCCTATTCTCTGGATGCCCTGCTACAACTGGGTTTTTTGGTGTCATCATTTCCATGTTTTTGCATATCTTTAAATTCAGAATTACACATTCCTAAGGGAAGCATAGTGGCACTGATAATAGAGAAAGGTTACAACTTACTATTCAAATAGCCTTACTAAAGCATTCTAACTGCCTCACTGCCTAAGACAAAGTAGTGTATATGTGTCTTCTGTTGCACACTAAATCACAAGTTTTGGAGATTAGGAGGTCCCATAATGTAATAGATGTTCCATAGAAGTGATTTACTCATTGTCAACTTTAAATAACACATAAGTGATTAAATGGCACTCCCAGTCTGCTTACTAAAGGAAGACTTGCCTACTGAATTACTCACTCTCTATTGTCCTGAAAGAGCTATCTTGTTAGATTCATTGACATTCAGTGTTGCTTTGCCTGGAAGCCTTGTATTCTACAAAGCTGCAGTAGCTTTAGACTATCTGTTTTTTGTTGGTTTCTTCAATAATTGATTATATATCATTCAATGATAAATGTGGTGAACTGAAGTGTAGCATGTGCCACCAATGTGCAAAAAAACAAAACCTAGATTTTGCTGAGTACCTTTTCCATTCCACAAATGCAATTTATCACGCCAATGTTAAAGAATGGATTAAAATATAAATTTAGCAGTAAAGACACACTAAAAAGAGCATGACTTACATTGATCTGGACAATCATCCACCAGGTTTCTCTCTGTCTGTGCTTTGCAGTAACAGATTCATATCAGGAAAGAATTTGAAACAATTCTTCTGTATAACTTGTAAGAAATTAATTCCTTTCCTATATTTTGTTTGTGTTCCGAATTGATATTGTAAGAGTCATCCCGCAATTACAAATCTAATCTCTTTTTTGCTTTTCCTTGTGGACCACAATATAGACAAAGGAGAGACTCATTTTCTAGTTAAATTTGGAAGAAGAAAAGCAAACAGAATAAAGTGAAGTTAGATTAAAATTACTATTTGTTCTTGGAAGTTCACTAGGTGCTCAAAACTGATGCAGGCAAGATAGGATTTTTTGGGTGTGTGTGTGTGTGTCATGGGCTATATTTGGACTTTGAATGATATGCCAAGATCCTTCATCCCAAAAAATGAGTGAGATCAGGACAAAAGGAAAGGAAGATTTAATTTCAATGCAGTAATTCCTTGGCAACTTTTCATGGGCTTCAGATTTTGCAGTCCTGCTTAAGAATTTAGATTGAAATGTCACACAAGGCCAAATGGCATAAACATACAGTTGCAATCCAGGAAGCTGTTTGTTTAGAAGTTGCAAGAAGACTATTAAATACATAATAAGTCTCTAGCAGCAATCTAAATTTTATATATAGGTTAATTTTTTTACTAGAATTTTCAAAGCCCCAAACTATGTGAATAAAAACAGTTAGATTTTAAGATACCCGGTAGTTTTCATTGCATAATATATCCATGGTGTTTACCTGACCATTAATTTTTTTGTTAATTCACATGTAGGGCACTCTCTTAAAAAGAGCTAGCAGAAGATTCACTCATTATGTGTAACTAGATTTTTGATTTAGTGGATGCCTTGTCAAGAAATAAAAATATCCATAAAGAAAAAAAAATTGGATAGTAGCGACAAAACAGGAAAAGGAAAGAACCATTATTCTGACTAAATAAATGTTTTTTTTTTTCACCAGAGAAAATAGTAAATAATGCTAGGTAAGATGCAGAAGGCATTAAATTGTGATGACCCTAAGGAAATCAATGTATTTGGCCCTATGCAGTTTGCAAACTCAAGAAGAACCACACCAATATCAGAAAGATACCCTTAGTCTGAGTAAAAAATGTATTTTAAAAGGACAATATAAGTTATTAAAATCGTTTATGCTTGATGTTGTGAAAGGGGAAGTCATTTCTTTATATATTATTTTTCTTATTTTTACAATATGTAAAAATATTATATGTAAAAATATGTACTATATTTTATTTTTATAGTATATAAATATATACTATAGTATATAATACATACTATATATAGTGTATATCTTTTCTGTTTTATTTTTTCTTCTCTGCACTTTCTATTTTTTTATCCTTTATTTTTTTCTTGGTTTGCATTAGTTATCTTTTATAATTATGTTTCATAAAATTATTATAAAATTAGTTTCAGATTTTTGAAGAAGGATATAATGCATTTAACATAACTGGACTATGTTGGAATAAAAATAGTGGGTTCATCCTGACTTGTGAACAGAATCTCTGAGCTTGATTACAAGCGTGATTGCTCATTTATTTCTTTTAATGAAAGACAATCTACTTAAGAAAAACAGTATAATGGTGAGAAGCCTTGCAAACCTGAGACCACCATGAACCACCCCACTTGTTTAAAAGGTGCTGAGGTTTTAGTTAGACTGTTTCCTTAATCTCATTTATAGACTGGTCCATTGAAAGTTTCCAAGTTCTAATCAGTGGTAGGTTGCTGGCTCTTAATTAGATGTACAATACAACATTCAATTATCTGGGGGGGGGGGTGTGCTTGAAAATTCAATCAGTGAAATAAAACATGCATATTGGTAGAGAAACAGTAGCAATAACACAATATTGTTCTTGTTTGTTTCATCAAATTTTTCCTCTGGGGTATCTAATATCAACAAAATGTGAACATAAAGGAATCTTTATGTCAAAATTTGGGGATAGCATCAAAATAAAACATAGTTATCAGATGATAGATAGATAGATAGATAATCTATTGATCTACCTATCACAGTGGTGGCAAACCTTTTACTTACCGAGTGCCAAAAAGTACACACTTTATATGTGCACTTGTGTGAAGTTCCTCCACGTGTGCTGCATGTATAACCACACCATCTGTGCATGCATTCAGTTTTTGCATATGTGATGCATGCATACATACACACATGAGAAATTGCGTGTGCATGCACAGGAGAGCTCCAAAGACTAGCTGGATTTCCTGCTGCAATAGCGCGCATGCACAGCGGAGGCCTGGAAACGAGCTGGCTCTCTGCAATCATGTATGCATGCATGCGCAATTGCATGTGCATGCTCAGCTGGAGATAAGTTGGCCGACATATATCTATATATATATCCCTCCTAGTTGAATACTAATACATAGCACAGTTTACTGACAATAAATCTGGGTAGTTTAAGATATACATATCTTATGAATGAATCAAGAAGAATAAATGGACTTACGACTGACAAAAAAGCAAAAGCATGTCATGGAGTCAAAGTGGTAGCTAAAAGGAGAAAATAAATGTTATTCTAGCATTCCCCCTGAACAGGTTAAGCTCCATATAAACCAAATGAGAATATGAATGCTGGCTTTCTACTGAATTCTCCATATGCACTTCATTCAATTTTTAGTTGAGATGAACAACAAGACTCTAATAGTCTCCCTTTGTGTTCACTTGAACATAAATAAAACTGTACACACCTGTCCTTTTATCTGCAGGCATACAGAGAGATTTTTCTTAACATGAAGTGAAAATGGGTAGAAACCTTCCCGAAGGCAGAGGGAGCTAAGAATCCCCAGGTTAAATCAGACTTACTTTGGACTTTGGACATAGGAATGGTTAACATTTTAACAATGAAAACAGAAGTTCAACTAGAAGAACTGCTGGTTGAACTAAACAATATGTATTGGGATGTCATTGGATTACGTGAAACATGACAAAAAGGCATAATTTTAGTTGAACTTGATAGGACTGGGCATTTATTCCAAACTAGAGGTACCAAAGATGGATGATGTGGCAGAATTTTCTCATTAACCAAAAGCTGAAAGATCCTGTAGTAAAATCTGAAAATATATCATACAGTGTATCCCAACACATCATTCAATTGAACAAACAATACAAGCTTCAAATCATTCAAGTTTATGTGCAACAATAAACTACAGGAATGGTGAGATTGAAGAGTTTTATGATGATGTGGACTGCCTTCAAGACAAAGAAAAATGGTGATTAAAAAAATACTAATGAGGACTTTATTGCAAGACTAGGACGAACAATACCTGAAAAAAAAAGCAACTGGGGATTGATGAATAAGATAATAGAGCAACATACTAGTACATTTTGCTGAAGGACAGGAACTTTATATCATGAACTCATTTTACAAGAAAAAAGCTAGCAGAAAATGGACACAGAAGAGTCAATCTAGGTACACAAGTGAAATTGACTACAAAATGTCAAGTAATTAAATCATATTCTGCAATTATACAGTCAACAATCATTTTAACATTGGAAATGACCAGAGAATGGTACAAGCTAAAGTGAAGATATTGTCAGGGTTCCACACAACATCAGCAATGTAATCAGAATTACAAGGAGACAAAGTCCAAAGAATAAGATTTTATTGAAGACATTGTTCTGGTACATCCTGGAGAAATCTCAAATCTGAAATTCCTGGGCTTTCTCCACCCAAGTAAAACTGAAATTTCCACGCCACTAATTATCACATGTTAATTTCTTGCCAACCACTTCAAAAGAATTATAATATTTCCCCTAAGACATCCCACCACAACTGTCAACTGTCCAGAGAAACTTTCCCATGAGAACTAAACCTAAAAGAATGCAAACAAGATAACAATTCTAAGTTGTCTTTCCCAACCTCCACTTCACCAACTCAGTGACTTTGCAAAAGAAAGAAAAGATGTGTCAAAGCTAAAAGGCCCCAAATAATACTTTAAACAATGGCCAATATTCTTAGCAGAAAAACCCGTCCAAAATTATCCTTTTAGACTTGACAGATATACTATAGAGAAGAGAATATGAAAATGATAAACACATCATGAAAAACAAAAATAGTGATAAGCTGTTATAGGAGAACAACAATTTTGATATTAATCTACCAAATCACTTTGCTCTATTGAAAGATTTGGAAGAGATGAACATCATGGATCAAAATGAACAAACAGTCAAAAACATCCTTGAATCTATCTACATCTATAGTACCACCAGAAAAACACTTTGTACAGTCAAAAATCTCTGATTAAACTATTGTTTTAATGAAAAAATAATGGACATGAAGAATACCATAAATTTTAGTAATAAACTGGAATACATTGAACTTTGCAAGACCATTATAAAATGTAACCAAGAAGAAATATGTCAATTTAATGTGAAGCTTGTGAAAAAGGTAATTGATGAAAACAAAGGGATTAATAGAGCAAAATGCAAGCTTATAAATACAAGAAATAAGATTTTTGCACTAAAACATGAAAATGGCTGTGTGTGCAGAACAAGAGAGTTAGAAATGTTAGAAATAATTGGAAAATTCTATTCAGAGCTATACAAAGATCAAGATCATTCAAAAGTAACAACACCCACAAAAGAGGAAATTTGGAAATGCCAAATCCTAGTGGAGGAAGTATCAAGTGCCATAAAATCAATGAAAATTGGCAAAGTTTCAGGAAATGACTGTTACAGTTGAAATGCTGAAAACTGTGATCAGAGTTTACACAAAATATTAACAAAATTATACTTGAGATGCCTCAGTGAAGAAAAAATATCCGATCCATGGGAAAAGGCTGAAGTGATTCTTATACACAAGAAAGGAGCCCAAGATGATTTAAAGAACTATTGCCCAATAAGCCTTATTTCAGTTATCTACAAGGTTTTCACCAATATAATAGAAAAAACAATATTGAGAACATTAAATGATGCACAATCAAAGGAGCAGACAGGGTTCAAAGTGGTTACAGCACAGATTGTTTAGCAAGTTATTGAAATGTACAATGAGTACACTATGCCTCTGTGCATGGCTTTCATTGACTAAAAAAAGGCTTTTGACTCAGTATTCCAGCAAGCAATAATTAAGGCATTGCTCAACCAAGGCATAGACACTGCTTACATAAACTTATTTCAATCAATATATGAAAAAACAATGACAACAATTTGCCTTAATGATTTTAAAATGGAAATCAACATAGAATGAAGTGTATGACAAGGTGATGCAATATCACCTATTCCTTTCTCAGCCTGCCTTGAAGAAGGATTTCACAAACTAGATTGGACAAAAGATGAAATAAAAATCAATGGCACCTATTAAATCAGTTAAGATTTGCAGCTGATTTTGTTCTCTTCTCACAAGACCCAGAAGAGATACAAAGACACATACAAGAGCTGTACAAAAAGGAAAATAATTTGCTTTAAAAATAAACCTAAAAAGACCTAAGTTATGTTTAATAAATTCACCAAAGTAATAAAAAAATATCTGGAGAAGAACTAGACATAGTAGACCACTACATATACCTTGGCCAATATATCTCAATGGATGGTGATACAATAAAGGAAATTGAATGATGCAGGCAAGTTAAGCATAATTTTCAAGAACAACCTCCTCCTATGCCTGAAGATAAAAGTTTTTGAGCATTGTGTGCTACCTGCTCTAACATGTGCCAGTGAAACATGGATACAAACCTCACAACTGATACAAAAGCTACAAGTGGGCAAAGAGTCATGGAAAGATACATGCTCAGCATTACAAAATGAGGTAGAAAGACATGCACATGGATTAGAGAACAGGCAAACAGTATACAATATCATCAAGAGATTAAATTAATTTAAATTGAAATGGGATGCAAGAAGAACTGGTGGTAGGTGGACCAAGGCAGTCATAGAATGGATCCAACTTGATAAACAGTATCCATGGAAGAGATCTAAAACAAGATGGATTGATGACATCAGCAACTATTGCAGGCCCAATTTGCAAAATAAAGCTCAGGGACCATATTGGTTGGAACCATGCAGAAAAGGCCTTCATCCTACAGTGGATAGACAATGGCTAAAATGATGATAATGATGG
>JAEANM010026161.1:0-10800 GCA_017656035.1 Myanophis thanlyinensis
GGTGCATATGCTCTCAGTGTACATAAAAGGAAATGGTACATTCATCAGGAATCATAAGATACAACACTTAATGATAGCAATAGGGTAGAAATAAGCAATCAAATCATACTACATTACAATCAGTATAAATTGTAAAGATACAAGCAGCAAGTTATAGTATAGTCGGAGGAGATGGGTGATGGAACAATGGGGAGAAGAATAGTAATGCAGACATAGTAAATAGTTTGACAGTGTTGAGAGAATTATTTGTTTAGCAGAGTGATGGCATTTGGGGAAAAACTGTACTTGTGTCTAGTTGTTCTTGGTGCAGTGCCCTATAGCGTCATTTTGAGGGTAGGAGTTGAAACAATTTATGTGCAGGATGTGAGTGGTCTGTGAATATTTTCCCAGCCCTTGTTTTGACTCGTGCAGTATACAGGTCCTCAATGGAAGGGAGGTTGGTAGTAATTATTTTTTCTTTATTATTTTAGTCATGCTATTGTTCTCTCTGGACAGTTTGCATTTATTCTTTACCGATGCCATAGCTCTTGCTGCATCCTGCTTGTTGATACTTTAATGCAGCTGAGTGTTTAACTTGCTGGTCTGATTGTAATAAGGATTTTCTGTCTCTAATAAAAGGCCAAGGCATCTGGAGGGAAATATGAGAGAATAAGTGTTAATTACAAAATAGCAAAATTGATGCATTTCAGTACCTTCACAGAACGTTGCCAAATGTCAAAACGGTTGAACAAAATTTTGGGTGTCGAAATACTGGTACAAATTTCTAAGTACTAAGCAGCTTGTTCCAAGGAAATAACAATTATGAACTGAAGGAGGGATGGCTTTTTGTAACAATGTGCTTCTAGAAGAGATAACTAGGTATATTAGGAGAAATATAAACATATGCTGAATGCAGGGAAAGTGCAATGCTGGAGTACTAAAACAGGAAAGGAGAGAATCAAGAATGAGTGGGTGCTGAGGAATGTCTGATCAGTAAGAGGCATCTACTGATGGTTGGTTTGATCACATTGGCAGAATGAATGAATTTGGATTGAATCCCAAAGCAAGTACCCTATTAAAGAATGAATGGGCAGAGAAGCTTGGGAAGAAAAAGATAGATCTAGTTGGAGGGAATTGATGAAAATCTTAAAAGGAGAAAAAGTGTAAAAAGCAAAAGAATTCTTATGACATGGGGAGTGGACATGATGTACCTGGAAAGGATTTATAGGGACGGAAATGTTGTGTGGGTGGAAGAATGAGTAGAGACAGACCAACAGTAAAGCAACAAGTCTTTATTGAAGCTCCGATCAGCTAACAATGGCTGCAGGCAGGCAGATCCCTTTTATAGGGAAAAGCTGCCTGCCTGACAGCCAATTAAATCAGGGTGCTTTCCCACGCTGGGAAAGCATTAGATCATTCAACAGTTCTGCGCATGTGCGGATACAGCACCCCTCCCCACCCAGCTGGTGCCAACAGTCTGAGTGAGTAATGCTTTACGCATAGTCATTTAGACAGAGCAGCCTCTTATACTCCCTCTCTGATCTGTGCATGCCCAAGTTATTTCTTGCTGCAACTTCAAAGGGAGCGGTCGCCTCTGGAATTCTCTCCAGTCCGGACTCTTCCTGCAGCTGTTGGGCCTCTGTGGTGGGCATGGCCTCTGGTCTTCGGATGATGGCCCCAGGTAGGAAGCTTGGCGTTTTATTATTTTCTTCACCTTCGCTCATTTCTCGCTCCATTGACCCATCTCTGGAGCTCGCTGGCCGCTTGTCTGTGTTTGGCCGCCTCTTCCCCTCTTGGTCTTCACTGTTGTCTGGTAGTCTGCTGCGTAGCTGGTCAATGTGTCACCGCCACTCTCTGCAATCTTTGAGGGCAAGGACGTACGACCTGGGACCTAAGGTTTTTCTTATTGTGCCTGGAAGCCACAGTGGGTCACCTGTGTAGTTTCTGGCAAACACTGCATCGTTTATCTTTAGAGTTCTGGGGGTTATTTCAGGTGTTTTGTTGTTGTGGCTTTCCAGATGGTCCAGATGTAATCTGTCTAGCCCGATGCGAAGTCTCCAGCCCATTAAAAGTCCTGCTGGGCTTCTGTCTATTGGTGTTGCAGGGATCGTGTGTTGTGACAACAAGAATTTATTTATTTTAGTTTGTAAATCACCCAGTCCCATTTTCTTAAGTGCCTCTTTGGTCGTGTGGATGGACCATTCTGCAGATCCATTCGAAACCGGATGGAAGGGTGCTGATAGGGCATGTCGGATGCCCTGGCTGGCCAAGTACTTTTTGAACTGTGGTGCTGTGAATTGCGGCCCAATTACATCCGGGAGACCATGCATGGCAAATAGCTTGTCCAGGGCCACTATGACTGCCTCTGTTGAGGTGGTGAACATTTTTGGGACCTCAATCCACTTAGAATATGCATCTGTGGTTATTAGCAGCATGTAGCCCTGGATAGGACCAGCAAAGTCTATGTGTATCCACGACCAAGTTTTCTTGGGGTTTTCCCATTGTGTGGGGGTTGATGTTGGTGGGGCTGTGTGGGAGGCTTGGCACAGCTGGCATAGTTTGACCCACCTTTCAGTATCCTGGTCTATCTTCAGCCACCAGACGTAGCTCCGCATGAGTGCCTTCATTCTGACTATCCCCGGATGTCCCTCGTGCAGCAGTTTTTTAATGTGGTGTTGTTGGCTCTGGGGAATGATGATTCTGTTCCCCCAGAGTAGGCAGCCTCTTTGTGTAGAGATTTCGTGCTGCCTATTATAGAATTTTTTTAAATTCAGTGCCTTGCAGCTTGTCCGGCCAGCCCTGGCAGACTCATCTATGGATTACCAAGAGTGTTTTGTTGGTTTTCATTCCTCTGGCTATGTCTGCAGCTGTCAGTGGGCTGTCCGGCAAGCATTGATCATCAGCACTTGGGAAACGGGTACGGGGTCTTGGATGCGTGTCTTCAGGGGACATCTGCTAAGGGCGTCAGCATGTGCTATGGCCATCCTGGGTCTGTGTAAAAGTTCGTAATTATAGGAAGCCAGGAATTCAGTCCACCTGGTCATTCGTGGTGACAGGACTTGTGGTGTTTGTCTGTCGCCCATGATGATGCCTAAAAGGTCTGTTATTAGCTGGAATCTTTGTCCGTAAAGGTACTCATGAAAATGGTTGATTCCTGCTATGGCTGCCAGTGCCTCTTTGTCTAACTGGCTGTAATTCCGCTCCACTGGTGACATTGTCCTGGAAAAAAAGGCGATTGGGGCTTTTCTGTCATTGGGGAGTTTGTGGCTCAGGACTGCCCCAACACCAAAGGGTGAAGTGTCGCATGTGAGGGTTAGTGATAGCTGCTCATTGTACTGGGCAAGCAGGCTCTTAGAGGATATCAGTCTTTTAACCCCCTCGAATGCTGTGCTTTCTTTCTTGCCCCAGATCCATGGTGCCCCTTTGTTGAGTAAGCAGTGTAGGGGCTCAGCTATGGTAGCCTTCTGATTTAGGAAAATACTGTTAAAGTTTAAAAGTCCCAAGAAGGCTTGCAGCTCTGTTTTATTGGTTGGGGTGGGTGCTTGTTTGATGGCTCTCACTTTCTCTGCTGTGGGGTGGATTCCTTTGGCATCAATCAAGTATCCCAGGAACTCTACTTCGGTTACCGCTAGGTGGCACTTGACCTTTTTTACTTTCAATCCAGCTTCCAGGAATCTCTGAAGGACCGATCTTAGCCTCGTGATGAGTTCTTCCTGGTCTTTGGCTGTGATTAGGACATTTTATCAAAGTAGGGAATTACTCCTGGGATGCCCTGTAAGAGATGCTCCATGAGAGACTGGAATATTCCTGATGCCACGCTGACCCCAAATTGTAAACAGTTGCACTTAAAGGCACTGTGATGTGTCACAATTGTCTGTGCCTCCACTGTTTTGGGGTCTATAGGCAATTGCTGGTATGCCTGGGCCATGTCTAGTTTTGCAAAAAAATTTCCCTTGCCCAGGGAGTGAAAGAGATGTTGCACAACTGGAACCAGATATGCGTGATGTTGTAAGGCTTTATTTATTGTGTACTTATAGTCAGTGCACAGCCTGACCAAGCCATTTGGCTTGATGGGGGTCACTATGGGTGTTTCCCACAGGGCATGATCTACTGGTTCCAGTATCCCCTGTTTGACTAGCTTGTCTATTTGCTCATCCACTTTGGTTTAAGCACGAAGGGGACTCTGCATGGCTTCATACAGATAGGTGCCACCCCAGGGTCTAAGCTGAATGTTATGGGGGTCCCCTTGTACCTTCCAAGCTGCCTGTCGAAGACCCCGGTGAATTCCTCTACTAGCTAGCTCATCCTGTCATCCTGAATGCTGTGGATGACTCCGGTCATGTCCATTCCCAAGGCGTCGAACCAGTCGAGTCCTAGTAGGCTGGGGAGGTTTCTGTGTACTATGATGAGGGGGAGTTCCCCTATTTCACAGGGACGTTTTCCCATCCGGTGATGGGAATTATGTTCCTTTGATAGTCTTTCAATATGGTCTGGCACTTCCTTAGGTTCTTTTTGGCAAGGTGCGGTAACAGGTCTTTTATTCTGTTCCATGCCATTATGGTGACGGCTGAGCCCATGTCCAATTCCACATTGCACTGTTTGTTGTTTATTGTTATTGTGACCCTTGATTTTGGGTCTCCTAGGCTTCACTTGTGGCTCTTCTCTCCTCATGGTCTGATTGGTCCATGCTTTAATGGTAAAGCATACTTCTTCTGGTGCCCTCTGTCTGGTTTGTGGCTTCCTTGTGTTGGGTCTCGGATCCTGAAAGGAATTGTTTGGTTGCCCTTGGAGGTTGGCTCTGCATACTCTTGCGAAGTGCCCTTTCTTATTGCACCTCCTACAGGTGGCACTTAGGTAGCAGCATTGTTGCCTGGCATGGTTGCCATTGCAGCCCCCACACATGGTGTTGCGACCCTTGGTGGCCATCTTGGGTCCCCTCATGGGTTTTACGAGGTGGACCTCACCATCATCTGTGGAGTCTGACCTGTCATTGTCCTCACAGGTTGCCTGGTGGACAGTGGTTGGTTTTCTGGGGTCTTGCAGCTTATAAGCTGCTTCTGCGGCAGTGGCTTCCTCAATGGCATTTTGCAGGGTGAGGGTGTTCCGTACCATCAGTCGCCTCTTAAGTTTGTCATCCCTCAGTCCCAAGACCAGCTTGTCCCTGAGAGTCCGATCAAGGTCTGTGAAGTCGCAGTGTATTGCCGCTCTCCGCAGGGCTGTGAGGAAGTCACAAACATATTCGCCTTCTTCCTGGTTGCGCTTGTAGAATGCCTCCCAGTGGGACAATTCCAATGGTTGGGGTGCATAGTGGTTTTGCAGCTTGGCCATCAGGGTCGACCAGGATACCTCCTTAAGTGTTTGGGGTGCCACGAGGGCGATTGCCATTGCGAAGATTTCGGATCCGCAATAGTTTAAGAAGACCGATTGCTTCTTCTTTTCGAGCAGGTCTTCGAGGTTGCTTCCATCGAGGAAGAACTCAAACCTGTCTAGGAACACACATCACATTTCCTTCTTGGGGTTGTAAGGGGTGAACGTTAAAGCTGGAGCTGATGAAGCCATTCTGTTCATTTGCGGTTTATTTTCCTTTTTGCCATGGCTGGGTAGTGATTCCGTCCGATCTGTTTCTAAAATCCCATCCTCATCGTCAGTGTTGTGTGGGTGGAAGAATGAGTAGAGACAGACCAACAGTAAAGCAACAAGTCTTTATTGAAGCTCTGATCAGCTAACAATGGCTGCAGGCAAGCAGATCCCTTTTATAGGGAAAAGCTGCCTGCCTGACAGCCAATTAAATCAAGGTGCTTTCCCGTGCTGGGAAAGCATTAGATCATTCAACAGTTCTGCGCATGCATGGATACAGCAGGAAATGTGTAGAGTGTGATTCCTTTCCTTTATTTCCTTTCTTGGACTTATTACTTTTCTGTGCTTTGTGAGCCACTGCTCTCTCTGAAAGGAAATAGACTGGTCAGTAAGTTTGTGAATATGTACTTTTGCATTGTTTTATATAATATTTACCAGGCCTGCTGTCAGTCCTGGGTTCTGTATCCCCCTGGGGCTGCCATTCATGTGGGGACACACCCACCAGTGGCTGTCTTCCTGTCGGGGAAGCGGGAGACCGGCATGAGGAGCTTCCAGTGCCAGATGAGCTCTCTGTTATCTTCCTCGTGTTCAAGAGCAATTAGCCGGCCAGCTGTTCAATCACTTAAGAGAAAATGCCTGACTGCTACGGGGCGCAGTGGGGAGTGTGCACGGGCTGCGGGCTGCGGGCTGCGGGTCGGGACACACAGGGTGTTTAAAAGGTGGTGGGGCCAGAAGATTGTAAAGCTGACTTTATTCTACTTAGTAGTTGTTATCAGTGCCGGCTGTTCTACTGGAAGATAAATCATTGTTTATTTTTTGCAGGCATCTGAGTTTTCATCCGTCTGTTCACCAGGACTTTACAGAAAGTCACCTCTACAACTGAGCAGACAACTTTCCAATATGCTGGATGCCATAATACCTGATAAACTGGATGGTGTGATAATGCCATTCAAATGGCCTCATTGGCCCTCAAGATGATTTCAGAAACTTAAGCAACAAACCAAGTCTTCATGGTGTCTAGCTAAAGAAATGTTTGATATCACCTTCTGGTGAAAATCGATAATTATTATTTCTCATGTAAATATAGTTCTTTTTCCTCCATTCCTATGCTTGTTTCTGAAGAAATACCAAAAGTTTTATTATTTGATAGAATGAACATTTTTAAATTATGAAAATGTTTCCATATTGCCATTCAGAGGAACTTCTCTTTTTGTTAGGAAATTAATTTTTCCTAATCTACAACCAACATTTACCTCCTTTAACTGAAAGTTATTACTCAACATCCTCCACTCTGAGGTAAGACAGAAGATGGCTTGATTTTCTTTTCTGTGGCACCCCTTCAGTTCCTTGAAAAGACCTCCCACCTTACCACACCTTCTCAAAGCTAAACATGCCCATGTCTTTCCATCAGTTTTCATGCAACTTAGTTGATTTTCATGCAACTTAGTTGGTTGCTCTTCTTGAAACTGGTTCTACTCTGTTGCCTCCAGGGCTGTACTTATAAATGTATATTAGCCACATTTTGAATGCTGAAAATAGCAAGAATGGTTTATTTATTTTGTTTTTAAATGGAAGGACTCACAGAAATCTTTGCCAAGCAGATAGCCTTCCTTTAATTGCAGGCCAAGGCAGTTGAAGACAGGGAAGACAATATTGCTATACTGGCATGGAAAAGGCAGGATTCAGGTTCTCAAATGAGAAGATTTCTCAGATGATTCAAAAAATAGATGGTGAGCTGGCTGCATCTTCTCTTGGCAATTGTGAACTGAAAGTCACAATTACAAGCAATTTAAAAGAATTAGCTGAGAGTCAAACAAGAGAAGCATTATGTTTGTGACATGGTTTTTAATTTTTAAAAGTAGCTTCAGATGCTTTAAGGTTGAGGTCCAAACATTTCTTTTCTAGTATAATGATGACTACACTTTCAAATTGGGTTGATCAGAAAAACTATATCTAACAGGTACACTGTTTTTCTTTAGTCCACAAATACACAAATGCTGCCTATTTCAATTGATCCAGAGATTGAGACTGAACTATGAACAGAAGTCCTGCTTTGATTCCTCTCCACACTGGCTGTGGACTATGAGAGTAAACCAACTTTTCTCTTCTCAAAATAATCTTCCTGGTTTACTGTCCCCTAAGAGTTCCACAACTCCAGAAAATTTGGAAAACTATTCCATTCCTCAGAATCAGGAGTGGAAAGAAGGTAAATTGGGTTCTTTGGGTAGACCTTATTGCTCCCATTGATGTGCCAGTCACAAGTTTCATATTCTTTCATTCTATACATATATTTATAGAATACATACTATGCACTTTTTGTGAGATCTTTGCTAAAACATCAAATGTATGCAAACACTTTCCTCCAAAATAATGTACAGTATATCTGAATGTTTGTTAGCTTTCTAAGCAGGTTGGAGAACTGCTGGTTCAATTGGTCATTAGGGCAGACAACCGGTTGTTAAATTATTTGAATCCAACCACTGATTTCTGCTCTGCCAAACTATGCCAAATATTTTGATCATAATCAGGAATCTAAGGGGAAGTTTAATTTTCATATAATTGGAACCATCCCCTATAAAATAATGTTGGTGGGCTGATAGGTTTAGAAAATCGAAGTTTAAGAGATACATTTTTTAAGATGTGGAAAATGGACTCTGAAAGTTCCAGGCTGAGAATGGTTGCAAACCGGTTGCTTTTAAGAGGAAAAATACATTATTTCATCTCTAGTTTTCATTTCAGATTATTGGAGCCAAAAAGCCAATCCTGTTGTGCTATGTAAGCTTCGCTTTTGTGGAAATCCTTTGTATCCATCATGGTGCAATACTGCAGGCTTCTTCACAGCTTACTCCAGGAGTTCGATTCAAGTGGCTCAAAGTTGATTCAGCCTTCCATCATCTGAGGTTGGTAAAATGAGGACCCAGATTATTGGGAGCATATGCTGACTCTGTAAAACCGCTTAGTGAGGGCTATAAAGCACTATAAAGTGGTATATAAGTCTAAGTGCTATTGCTATATCTAGTTGGAGGGAATTGATGAACATCTTAAAAGGAAATAGAGGAGGAATAAGTGTAAAAATCAAAAGGATATTTATGACATGCAGGGTGGACATGGTGCACCCAGAAAGAATTTATAGGGATAGAAATGTGTGGAGTGTGTTTCCTTTCCTTTTTTCCTTTCTCGGACTTACTACTTTTTGGTGCTTTGTGGGCCATTTTGCTCTCTCTGAAAGGAAATATAATGATAAGTAAGTTTGTGAGGATGTACTTTTGTATTGTTTTACATAATATTCACCAGGCCTGCATAAGCTGGCATCTTTCCAATATGCTGGATGCCATAATATTTGATAAATTGATGGTGTGATTATGCCATTCAAATGGCCTCATTGACCCTTCAGATGATTTCAAGAATCAACAAACCAAGTCTTCCTAGTGTCTAGCTAAACAAATGTCTGATGCCATCTTCTGGTGGAAACCAACAACTATTATTTCTTATGTAAATAAATTTCTTTTTCCTCCATTCCTAATTTTGTTTCCGAAGAATACCAAACAGTTTTATTATTTTTCTTATTTCTTTAAAGAATGACTATCTTTAAATTATGAAGTTGTGTCCATATTGCCATTTGGTTAAAGCTGCTCTTTTTGTTAGAAATTTTTTCCTAATCGACAACTAAGTGTAAGTGTTCCACACAACATCAGCAACACAATCAGAACTCCAAAAAGACAAAGTCCAAGGAATAAGATTTTATTGAAGACATTGTTCTGGTACAACATGGAGAAATCCCAAATCTAAAGTTCCCGGGCTTTCTCCACCCAAGTAAAATTGAAAGATCCACCCCACTAATTATCGCATGTTAATTTCTCACCAACCATATAACAGAGAGATTCAATGACCCCTTAAGACATTCCCCCACAGGTGTCAATTGTCCAGAGAACATTTCCCATGAGAACCAGACCTAAAGGAATGCAAACAATATAATGATTTCGAGTTGTCTCTACCAACTCCCCCCTCACCCTCTCAATGACCTTGCAATAGAAAGAAGGAAAATGTGTCAAATCTAAAAGGCCCCAAATAATACTTTAGACAATGGCTAATATTCTTCAGCAGAAATTCCCCCAGTCCAAAATGTCCTTTTAGACTTGACACTAAGATTTGCCCTCCTGAAATTAAAATGTTTTACTCAATGTCCTCCACTCAAAGATAAGACAGAAGATGGCTTGATTTTCTTTTGTGTGTCTTTGAGTCAGTTCCTTGAAGAGAAGTCCCATCCTCCCACATCTTCTCAAAGCTAAACATGCCCAGGTCCTTCCATAACTTTTCATGCATGATCACTTTGCATGATCAACTTAGTTGACCAATCTCATTGCCCTTCTTGGAATCAGTTCAACACTATTGGCTCCAGGGCTGTGCCTATAAATACAGATTAGTGACAACATTTCATTTTGAATGCTGCAAATAGCAAGAATTATTTATTTTGATTTTAAATGCAAAAACTCATACAAATCTTTGCAAAGCAAGCAATCTTAAACTGCAGTTTGGGGACAGGGCATTATTGTGCACTGGCAGGGAAAAGGCAGGATTAAGGCTCTCAAGCAAGAAGGCTTCTCAGATGTTTCAAAAGTTAAATGGTGGGTTGTCTGCGATAAGATTTTCTCTTGGAGTTTGTTATCTGAGGGATGCAAGCAAAATTAAAACAATAAGCTGAAAGTCAAACAAGAGAAGCATTATGTTCATGTCATGATTTAACTTTTAAGAGTAGCTTCAGATGCATTAAGGTTGAGGTCTCTGACACATACATGTACTGTATATTTATTATTAAATTTTGTACATTTTATATTGGTTATCAGTTTGTTTCCAGTCCAATTCAAGGTGTTAATGTTGACCTTTAAAGCCCTAAGTGACATAGAATCAGGATATTTGAGGGACCTTTTCTTCCTGATTTCATCTGCCCATCTCACCACATCTACCATGGAACAAATATGTTACAGGTTTTTTTGTTTAAGGAGCTACATCTGGTGGGCCTAAGGTAGCAGGCCTATTTGATATGGCTCCTGCATTGTGTAATCTTCTCCTCCTTCCACCCACCAATGAAGTCTAGGGTGACCATATTTGATAGCCAAAAAAAGAGGACGAGGGGGGGGGCGGTGGCGGGGGGGACAGTGGGGGGGGACGCAGCTCCGCAGCGGCTCTTCTCCCGCCGCCCAGGTGCTGATGGGGAAAAGCGGCTCCCGCAAGACGAGCATGCCT
>JAEANM010026162.1:0-10800 GCA_017656035.1 Myanophis thanlyinensis
CCCCATCTCCACAAGGACTCGGGGCAGTTCACAGCAGATAAAAAACAGAGTATAACAAATTCTAAGAACAATCTAAACAATATGCAAATGGAAACCAGGGGGAATGAGGAGGTGCAGTCTTATACAAGACATGTTAGCCCCCCCAAAAACTTTGAGAAGGAACGCCTCCCAACCAGACAGCTGGGTTAGAATGGAACTGAATCAAAATCAAATTAAAATTTGGCGCTGTTAATCCCAGAGCTCTGGCTGAATTAAATTATTTCCTCTTTGAGTCGTGTTGCAATGAGATTCAAATCACATTTCAGTTCAGCTACTCTGCTAAACTGAATTAAACTAAACATTTACATTTACTGCAGAAAATTAAAGTAAACATTCAATTAAACTAAACTAGATTAAACTAAACTACATTGAGCTAAACCGGATTAAACTAAACTAAATTAAACTAAACCAGATTAAACTAAACTACATTGAGCTAAACTAGATTAAACTAAACTAAACATTAGGTTACACTAAATTAAACCAAACAATAAACTACATGAAACGAAGCACTAAATCTAACCACGTTAAACGCTAAAACATTTGGTTTAGCTGGGAGATCCCCGTTTCCCGTTTTTGACATCTGAGAGGGAAAAAAATCTTGAAATGTCAGCAAGATGATTATATGCACCGCAGAGGAGAAATACTGGCGTACCCATAACAGAGGATTTAAATTAAAATGTGTAACTGCTGCAAAGGAGTTTTTTTGTCACTTCCTTAATTATCCTTTTGTTCGTTCGTTGTTTTCCTTACTTTTTCTTTCATCTCTTTTCCTCCCTCTAACTTTTCTCTCGGGAGTTTTGCCGTGGCTAAAATATTTTTCACTAAGCATTATTTTAAAAAGAGAGAGAGAGACAGAGGGGAAAAAATGGTGACGCCGCCTTTTTAAGCGTCACAAATTACCCAATTCTGCGGGACGTCCCCGTGTTCCTAATGACACCCCCCCCCCCAAAAAAAAAAACAACAACCTGTGTCTTCTGCCTGACCCAAAGAGGTTGACGGTTGGGCGAGGCTCGGCTGAGGGTGACAGGAACAGGATTAAACAGAAGTCAAACCTCTATAAACTATTCATTAAGGACATTTGATGGCTTAGCAGAACTTAAAGAGAAGGGCGTGGAAGAATTAGACGATCAGGAGATTTCTGTTTTAAGGAGCTTGTTTGAGACTTACAGGAAATCAGGATTTAAGAACATGGCGTTATCGCCACCCCTTTGTTCTGCAATTGACTTTTCTTTCTTCAATCCCCGCAGCCCACTTTGGCCCGTTTGGTGGCTGAAAAACCGTATCGGTGGAGGGTAGGTGGGCTTTCAGAACTCGTGAAGTAGAGCAGAACTTAGTTCTGGGATCTTGGAGATCTTCAAGAAGGGATCTCGGGGGGGTTTTCAAGAAGGAAACCTTATCCCGTTTCAGACAAAGCGGTTGTCTGAAGCGTTTTGGGGTTCTCCTGAACAGGGTATCATTCACGAGCACTCCTTCACAGTTCACACCTGGATTGTGGTTGAAGGATAGTGATCTTCTTTAATCCATCCCTTGAAAAGAGATCTCAAAAGTTGGGTTGTAGGCTTAAGTGTGGGCGGCTGACACAGGTGTGTTCGGTTGACTTGAAATGTGAAGGGCTAGCTTTGTGGTGCCTTGCATTCGTCTGGAGATGGTTTGGATGGAGCTCCACAAGAACTGGGAATTCACTTTCACCCCTTTTTGATAAGGCAGATAGGAACAATTATATCTCGTCTCTGATCTCGTGTCCCATAATGACCTCCAGGTTGTGCTTCTCAGCTTCTGGGATCAAAATGGAGAGACGCTGCCGAGGTGTGGTCCATAGCACCATCGGTGGTCACCACCGCTTCCAGGAAAATCCCAAAACAAAGTAACCATCCCCAAGAATTTCGGCTCACGGGACCCTCAAACCCACCTTTCTATTTTCCACAGCTTCATGAAAGCCAACTTTCACGAGTGAAGACTTTGTATATCAAAAATTCTGCCCTCACTTGGGTGATTTTTATCAGTTTCCTCTTGATCCTTGAGACAATAGCTTCTGCTGAGTTCTGAAAAAGTAGGACTATAAATGGAATAACAGAACCAAGAGTTGAAGGGCCCTTGGAGGTCTTCTAATCCAACTTCTTCTTAAATACCTCCAGTCTTGGGTTTCCAAATATTGCTGAATTACAGCTTTCCTTACCGTTAATCAAACAGGGGGTGGATGACAGCTCAGCAGGGAACAGTTCGAGCTGAGTAGATCCTATCTGGTCATCAATGTTCCCTTGTCCTTTAATTACAAGCAAACGGCAACATTTCCTAATTTTTGTCACGTCACACAACAGTTTTACGGTTTTGGTGAGCCTCTTACATCAAATGAAAACTTTATCAGGCCAGAAAATGGTGCGGGCATGCAAATGCATAAACCTTTAATTAATCCATCTGAAAAGTTAGATCTAAAGTAGATATCAAATGCCATAAGATTACATTAAAACAAACACCTCTTTCTAACGTTAATACCATTCGGGGGAATATCCAGAGGGAAAGAATAACTATCGAAAACGCAGAACTAGAAAAATCTGTGCGATGGATTATTTTGTCCAACTGATGTCAAGGAGAGAAGCAATAGAAGGAAGGGGGGGTGAAATTACACTGGACAAGAATGAGTTTGAAAGAAAGTTTTAATGTGAGAAACAAATATTTATTTTGCCTCCAGGATTAGTCTCAGAAAGAATCTGCTGTTTTAGTTTCTTTCCTTTGGCCCATTATTTTTAATCGGATCGAATCTACAGTTACGATCTTCCGCGCTGTGAGTCGGAGTTTTCCAAAACTAGCTGAGACAGGAAGCACCCCATAATTGTATGTCTCGGGACACCTGATGGTGAAGCCACAAATGTATTCAATAATAAATATTAAATGGAGAAAATCAAGATTCCAGTCCTCCTTGTCAGAGTTTTCATGAGAATTTAGTTTGGTCATCAATGACACTTAATTAATATGTCACCTTACAACTACAGCACCCATCCCTTGTGATACTTAACCACTTAAACCATCAAGAGCCTCAAAAATATGTATGAATTTGCATCTTAATGGAACTTGCTCAAAGCAATCAGCTTCAAGGTGTTGAACTTAATGTGATCTTACGTTCCTCTCCTCCTAAATAAATAAACTAAATACTTTTGGTCAAGATTCTTATGACTCTACTGATGAAATGGGCATTTCTTCCGATTTAATAAAGTCGTCTTTTTTTTTTCCCATCCTAAGAAAATGGTCTGGTTTGAAGGACACAATTAGAGCCAAATTGTAGAAGGTCAGGACATTTTGTAGCTTTCCAAAATGAACAGAGCCCAAACTTTTGGGAAGAGTTGACAATGATCTTGGGTCTTCTTCTTGGAATCCCAAAATTAGAAAATTGGGGAAGGGGTGTCCCTGTCTCCCCATGTGGGCAAAGGTCCACATTCCTTTGCGGCATCTTCCGAGCCACATTCTCTTCCTGATACTGAATAAACATAGTAACAAATTAATAGATCAGGAGATAAATGTTGTTTTTCTCTTTTTTCTGCCTCCTCCAGAGTCAGAGAAACGAGTTCTTTTTAATTTGATTGTTGCCAGCAGCATTCAGACAAAAAATTTTAATGATAACTTGAGGAAAACAGTTCCGGGAAAATCTGTGGGATTGGACTTTTTTTCCGCATTGTGTGGGATCACCACGAGGCTGGAAGAAGAGTATATAAGCCGTCTCCTTATGGTTGAGCATCACAGCACCAGACTTTTCTCTCCTTCATCTTGAGAAGATTAAGAAGGTAAGTCCACTTTTCATCTGGGCATCTGTCTAGTTCTCCATGTCCATCTTTTCTGGACATGGAGATGTTCTAAAACAGGGATTTTGCAGCTGTGCTCGATGGACAGCGATGGTTGTGTGAGAAGTTGAAGATCTTCTAAAGAGATCTTCTGAGAGGTTGGTCATCTTGAAAGATGATGAATACAGAAAATTTAACTCCATCACTAAAGCTTTGGCTCTTGACCAGGGCTTTGAACCAGATTTAGATCATGAATTTTGGGGTGACAATCATGGAACATTAAGTGGAAAGAAGCTTTGTATGTTGGCTTGGTTGTCAACCAAACATCTTTCCATGTTTTGGTGTTTGTGAGCATATACCCAAGAATCAGTGGAAGGTAAGTCTGGTTCTTAACATCTAAATTTGTAATAGTTTGGATTTTCAAGCTCTGTGAGGGAAGTGTGAAAAGAGCTTTTTAGATGTTTCTGAGAGGCCAAATTTGAGCCTGCTCTTTCTCCTTCTAGAAGCAACATCATCTTCTGATGTTTCCTGTCTCTTTTCTTCTTCAAGGCCCAGTAGACATGTGGGCATGGGAAAAACCAACCTCTTGTAGCAAATTTGTAGGTTCCGTTTGTTCCATTTGTCCACCTTTGACGAAAAGAAGCAATAGTAGCTGGTGTTTTATATTGAACCATAGTTAGAAGGCTCTTCCACCTCAGAGGATAAGGTTGTGGGCTCTGATTTCGATTACCAAAATGGACATTGTGGATTCTCTGTATCTCACAAAATCCAGATTGGGTCAAATTTGGTACCTGGCAGGGGGGAGAAAAAAGGAGTTGCACAAGAAGAGTGTCCAAAGATTAAGTTCTCCAACCATCTAGATCAAATGTTAGAAAAAGCACTGGAATATGCTGGCATTTGGCTTGATGGAAAGGTCTTCAAAACTTGAGGGCATCTCAACTTTTCAAGCCAAGTTGGGTGTTTTTCTTCTCACTGACCCACATATTGTCCTTGTTGCCAGGAACTGGTGAATTAGCCCAACCTTGAAAGCCATTGGTGATTCAGTTGGAACAATCCATTGGGATTGACATGAATGAGCCACTGGGTTCAAGGCATCAATCTACTTGATCCCAATTTGCCATTCAGTTCCCTGGCTGTATTTCCTTCACCCCGTCTCTATCCCCGATTCCAATGAAATTGCTCCCTCCACGATCTGGGAGGTTCTGCTTTTGCAATTCCTTTCTCCAGAGGTTGGTTCTTCACGATCTCTGCCCATAAACAAAAAGGGGTGGTGGGTGGATCCTTTTCAGCTTCCTCTTGATTTCTTTTCCCTCTTAGGATCTGCAAGATGCATTACGAATACCTGTTCCCAGAGTTCCTTGAAGAGGCTGATCCTTCCTTCTTTGAAGCCAGCGAAGACATCGCGTTGCCTATCAAAGGGGGGATATATTGCCCCAAGCCATGTCCTCCTTATAAATGTAGACCTCGCTACTGCCCCCCCAAATACTGTCCCCCTCCATGTCTCCCTCCCTGTCCTCCCTGTCCCCCTCCTAGACCTCAATGTCCATCTCCCTGCTATCCTTTGTATCCTCTTCCTCAATGGCCCAAACCTTGTTACCCTACCTACCCATGCCAACGCTATCCACCTCAATGGCTCTACCCCAGACCCTGTATCCCCCAGAAACCCTATTACCCTTGTCCTCCCTACTGGGGGCGCCCATGCTACCCCAAATGCCCACCACAATACCCATGCGACTTCCTTGAGCTCTACTAGAGAAGAAGTCGGCGATCGCATCGCTCCCCTGCTAGCAACTCCTTTGCTTCCGATTCACCCCGCCAAACTCTAACTTCTCTCAATGGAACATCTGGATCTCGGTTCAGATCTGGGTACCTTCTGGATTTTCCACCCCAAGTTCCATTTTTGCTTGCATTGTTGTTTTGTTTTGTTTTGTTTCTTTCGAGGCTAACCATGAGGTCCCCGTGCCACCTCAGGGTCACCAAACAGTCCCCGTGGGGTGTGGAGCTGCATTAGGTTTCTGCCGATGGAAGGACTGGGTATGTTCAGGCACGGTTTGAGAAAGGAGGTGAAGGAGAAAGAGGAAGAGGAAGAGGAGGAGAAGAAGGAAGGCGAGAACGTGGTTGGGGAATCATCTCATCCGAGGGGAAATTCGAAGAACTGAAAGGACTCCAAAGATGATGTAGGATTGAGAAACCAAGAACTGGAGCAAATGCTTGCTTTAAGCATCCGTGTCCAATGAGAAGAGAGTATTTTCGGGGAGAAATGAACATTTATTTTAAAACCTATTTTTTTAACTCGTTGAATTCTGGGAGGGAGTTTGATATCTCACTTCTTCTGAATGCTGGAGGTTGGGGTTGGCTGAATTTGTGAATCTCGTGGCCTCTTTTTACCTGCATGTTACCCCTGCTAATCTGAATAAGCAACTATCTGCTCTTCAAAGGTGTCCTTCCTTTGTCATCAATAAATCTGCTTGTCTCTGCATAAACTTTCTTGTGGTATTTTTGACGCATTTGTCCAATGGCTTGGGTTCATTATGATCCTCAACTTTCTTCTCAAGAGATCAAAAGAGCCAACAAAGAGCTCTATTTCATTCCAGGAGTGCTTAAATGACATTACTTTACAACCCACGTGTAAAAAGGTTGAGTTCCTTCAATCTTCTGCAATCTTCAGCTCTCTCCATTTATGAAAAACCCTCCTTAGGGTTTGTCTGCTTTCCGTGTTAATTTGGAGGACTTCCAAAAGGCCAGCGGTTGAGTTATTTTGCAACGATTTACAACTGAGTTGAGTTTGGAGTGTCTGGATGCTACTTGGTTCATTTGAATCAGATCAAACAACTGTTTTTATGGTCCTTAACCAGCAAAAACCCAGTTTAATTAACAGGTATGTCGGAGGAAAGCTTCCTATGAGTTTAGTCTTGGTAGCTTCATGGAAGCTTTCAGGAAGTTTCTTTGGCAGTACTTCCACTTCCTGGTCTAATCTAGAACCCGGAGTTTTCAATAACCAACTAACCAGATCTGACCCTGCTTTAGATTCTCAGATCAAAGAAACCCACCATCTTGGTGGACTAGGTTTTGAATGATTGGGAGGAGAGCAAAAAACAGAGGATGAATGAGGACCATAAGTCCATACTGAATTGAAAGTTGTAGATCAACCTTGCCAGATGTAGGTTTTCTAGAGCAGAGAACCTATTTTGGACTGATGGAGACTCTTAAGAGGACCTTCCACTCCTCAAAGGACTTCTTTAAAAAGCCAAATAGTTGCAAACCCCTCTTTTCCCAGGAGGTAAACCAGCCATGAGGCTTTCCACCATCACCCCCTTTTGCTTCTCAAAGATGTTCTTCACCCAGCTAATGCTGGATTTTGCGGATTGTCTTTTCAGTTCCTACTGAATTCTTCTTGACCTTTTAAGGTTCTTCTTGACCAGGGTAACACCAGTAAACCCCAACTGAGATGTGTGCTCCTTATTGAGATCTCCTGCTCTTTAACTGAGCCACCACCACCACCACCTGCAAAGAACATCTCAGAAAAATCACAGAAGGACCAAGGATGGAGATTGCACAGGTTTTATTGCGGTGAAATCAATTAAGAAGTAGCCACTGATACTTCAGCCTAGACAATTAAGGACTAGCAAAATGAATTGATGGGAGGGGGGAAAAACAGCTCCAGGAGGGGGGAATGGCAGATCTTGTATGTTTTGGAAGCTGGCTAAGATTGCAAAAGAGATGAGACAGAAGGAAGCCAAGAGATGAGATGGAAGTGTTGGAAGATGCAGGCAGTGGGGGACATCCAAGCTCTTCCAGCCACTGGTGATCCATGTAGATGTTTCCATAACTTGACAGCTTCTTATTGCTGGTGCGATTTGGGTTTTTGAGGACGGCAAGAATGAGGAGGAGGACAAGGCTGACAAGGAGAAAGACAGCAAGGACTATGCGTTTCTGGAGGGTTCACGAGACAACAGTTTTTGGGAGGGCATTGTTTCTGAGGTTCTTGGGGTGTGGAGAAGACGCCACATGACTTTTTCTGCTGTTGGTCCTTGGAAGACATCTTTCTAGGGTTTAACAGAGAGGAACATGGGTTTAATGGCTGTATTTTTAAAGGTCTCTGTAACTCACCTCACCCCAGATTGAAGATCGACCTGGAGAACTTCAAGTATGAGGAGGTTTGATAGGTCAAGGATGGAGATACTTGAGGAAGCATCCGATCAAATTCACAACAGATCAGATTCACTCTCTAAACTGTGGGTGTACAACCAATAACACTAAATCTTCCCCTGCCCTCAGCTTCTTTTCTTCTGGCCTTCAACCAAATTCGACCCACCCACGAACCCATCACAAGGAACTGCCTCTAGCCTGTTGGTTGAGGAAGACAACAAATGAGGAGGTTTAACCTGATGGTTGAATCACCCTGTTTACATAGTCCATTGAATCGTGTCATAAGACAGCCAACGATGGCAAGGTTCAAGAAAGAAGAATGAAGGGGAAAATACAATCTGATCTTAACAAAAGGATCAAGGTTAATCTTGAGTCTTCAGTCTATCCCAACACCACCTAAAGAGGTTGAAATCATAATACATCTAGCTGGGATTCTCAAACTATTCTCATTGACAATGATTAGGTGCCACCAACCAGTAGAAGTTATCTGGATATACTTTCTTCCTCATCATTAGCTGAAGATAATGGGGACCAAACCAGTGACCATCCCCATTCAATGATGCAGCCTAGAAGGGAAGAACTTACCAGGTTGACCTGCACTCACCGTGTCTGCAAAGTTGATATCTGATTGATTGAGGATGATTAGAAGCCTAAGACTTTTATAGAGGACCAGAAAACTTGATTTGCAGGAAATAAATACCGAAGGAAGTAGATAAAAGGCTAAGCTAGAAGAATCATTGTATTGCGTCAGCTCCATCAATTGTTTTATCTCCTTCTTTACATAACATATTCAGGTTTGGACTCCATGTTTCTCCACCCTTCCTGGCCCATGAATATGGACCCTGTTCCTTCTGCTTCCCTTGAAGTCAGAATTTTCACACGCAAACTGGAGGACTAAATTAGGTTGCCAAAGCAGGTTGGTTTTTAATTTGGCATGGCTTTGGGTACTAGCTAAGAGGAAGGCTGTTGCATGGAACATCTGGATGGCTGGACATGGAATCTCCTACACTTCTGGTTGTCTGAATTTGGAAGTGCTTTCCATCTTGAACACCCAAGGACTAGGCCTTCTGCCATTCAACTTCCCTTCCCCCCAAAAAAACAGTCAAGATCAACATCTGGTCAGTGAAAAAGTATCTATCCTTGGGATCACGATCAGAACATCTGGACAGTCAGAAGAAAGCAGTTCTTTTCGGGCAGGCCCTGCCCTCAGATGTCCACGACTCTTCTTTTGGATGGATACCAGACTTGGTGCCTCAAACCCCCTCCTCTAAAAAATATTACAGAAAGTTAATTGCTCCTCCAACAGTAATTGCTTTCTTGCCATTGCGCCTATCTTGTCTCAAAGGAAGGGGGAAGGACACATGAAATGATTTCCTTAATAAATAAATCATAATAAATGCATTAAGAAAAATCTTATCTCCGCAGAATGCTATCTCAGGCAAAATAAAAATGCAATTAGCCTTCTACCAACCATGAGGCCACCCACATGATTGCTCTGGTTCATTAAAATCTAGCTTTGCAAAGGTAATCTCGTTTTGACGACCTACCCAAGCAAGGTATTTGGTTTTTAAAATAAGACGAGATCAGAAGTTGCCTTCCCATTTGCAAACCCAACACGGAAAGGTTTGCTGAAATACGTAGATGCATATCTCACTAACTGCTTGCTGCCTTGGCTGTCTTGATTGCAGAGTGTCAGCCATATTCTGTATTTATATTAAAGATAAACAGACAGATAGATTCCATCCTCCTAAAATTATGAGGGCTATCCACAAAATAGCAAGAAAGGGCGGAGCTAGCGCGGCCATCTTTGGTCTGTGCATGCGCCGCTCCGTCTGCATCCAGTCGTGCTAGTGGGAGGTTCGTCTCGTTGCCCGTTATGTCACAGCAAACGTTTGAAATGTGTGCTGCCATTGAAAATCCCTCCAGTTGTGAGCTGCGATCAGTGATAATAAGGTTTTTGTTGGCAAAACACCATAAACCGATTGAAATTTTTTGGCAACTGTGTGAAGTGTACGGGGACAACATCATCCCTGAAGGTGGAGTGCGCCAATGGCGCATTAAGTTTAAAAATGGCCGAACTAACTAACGTTCCTGATGAACATGATCTTGCACCAAGCGACTCCCACTTGTTTCATCCTTCAATGCGTTCCACTGACCGGCTCAAGTCTCAGGCGGCTGAATTTGATGACCATGGATGGAATTACAAAGCTTGTTCACTGCTATGTTATAAGGGCCTCAATTTGTTCTGTGAATATGTTGAAAAGTAGTATTTAAGTGTCACTTTCAAGTGTATATAATAATTTTTTTTACTACACTTTGTTGTTGTTTTTCTATCGCAAAACGTAATCTATTTTGTGGATAACCCTCGTACATCATCCTGATGCCCTTCTTCCTATAAGCCACCCTTTGTTACTCAGTAACTCCCAGGATTACTTGTTCATATTCCCCCCTGTTCAGCAAAAACTGCACAAAGAGTTTTCAGGCTTTTTGGTCCTTTTTTAAAGTTCTTCCATCTTCACCATTCTAGATCTCATGGAGCAATAAATGTGGAAGGACGAGGTTCCTGTTTAGATCGGACTTGGCATTTTAATGCCTTAAATGCCTCTGGAAAAGGACAGGTGTTGGCTACCTCCCCCCCAGGTATGGTGTCCCTGCCAGTTTGGAGGATGGGCCACTAGGTGGGGCTGTAGTTCCAAAGAATAACCTAGAAACAAGGTGGAAATGCTAGCTAATTGGCTATAGAGACATTAAGCAAAGTTTAACCTGGGATGCAGACTGCAGCTGTAGGCAAGGAAGTAGCTGCAAAAAGAGAGGGGAAGGAAGGAAGGAAGGAAGGAAG
>JAEANM010026164.1:0-10798 GCA_017656035.1 Myanophis thanlyinensis
TTATTGGCTGTAAACCGCCCCGAGTCCTTAGGGAGATGGGGCGGTATATAAATACGATTAAAGTTAAAGTTAAAGTTTAACTGTTCTTTTTGCAATTGAGGCATTAATTGTTGAAGCTTTTTCCATGCAATAATGGTTAATGCTGACCTGGTATCCACCTCCATCTGGCAGGGTCTTCCTGCGATGTTGATGGTAATTCTTATTTTCTGGGCACCTCTTTTTTGGTTTAAACACACTCGGATGTGGTTAGTCTTATGTTTGTTTTGCTCGTTGCTTTTCTTTCTGGAAAACACTCCTTCAACTCTCCTGCTTCTTTGGAATGGTTTTTCTGCTAATGCTGCTGGCCTGCTTGTGCAACAAACTTGTGCCAGATGTCCCTTCTTTCCACACCTCCTGCAAATGCCGTCTTTAAACCTGCATTCAACGTGGGGGTGTCTTCCACCGCATCTTTGGCATGCACCCTCTCCCCAATGCTTGGTGGGTTGTCTGTTCTGATAGATTCCTTCATCAGTGCTTGGTTCACTCTCACTATCGTCACTCAGTTGATTCACGTTTCCCGCCTTTTTGGATTCTGGCGGGCCTTCGCTCTGCGTTGTTTTCTGCAGTTGCTTTATGGATGCTGATGATTTCTTTGCGCATTCTGCAGCTCTCGCAATGCCAAGGCCACTTTGCAGGTCAATTCTGGCTTGGCAAGTAATATTTGCTGGAGGAGGGGGTCTTTCACCCCACACATGAACCGATCCGTTAGTCGATCCTCCAGGTCATTGAATTCGCACTTTTCCGTGGCCATTCTCAACTCTGCGATGTAATCGTTCACCGATTCACCGTCCTTCTGGTTTCTTTCATTAAATTTGTGTCTGAGCACCATCCTGGATGGTGTTGGCTCGAAGTGCTCTTTTAGTATTTTTTGCAACTCCACCCACGGCATTGTCTCCACCGATTGTGGAGAAACTAGCCCTTTTGCCAGGCAAAGAGTTTGTTGCCCTCAGTACCCAATTAGCAGAGCTCTCTTCTTGTCGTTGCTTGCTCTCTCCAAATCATTTGCGACTAGGCAACTTCTGAACCTAATCATGAACACCTCCCATTCTTCGGAATCTGGGTCAAACGGCGCCGGTGGTGTGTGCGTTGGCATTGTGGAACCTGTTGAGGCTTTTCCCGCTTGTTTCCTTCGGTCTCCTAGATCCCACCTTCGTCGCCAATGTTTTGTTGCGAGAATAAAGAGACCAGACGAAGCTTCAGTGAAATCAGCTCTTTTTATTACAAGCAAAAGCACTCAACAAGAACAAAATGGCTAGGATTTTACAGCTATTTATAGTATATACAAAACACGCTTTGGCCAATCAGAGAGCAGGATTCTCCCGCTCTCTGATTCTCCGCGCCAGACTTGGTGTCTCCCTTATACCAATTATGGTACAGAACACTAAGCAGTTTCTAAATTGGTGTTTTATATGTACCTCTTGTAAACTTATATCTACATTTTGTTTTGCCAATTTTGCTAAAGTCTGTTTTCTTTTCGCGGGGCAGTTAAGCCATTTATGTTAATTGATAGTAAATCGAGTCCTTCTTCCAATATCCTATCCTTTTGCAGTCTTCTAATCTCTACTGGGGCCTGGATTTCTTTGTGGTCTTGTTTTTGGACCTGTTCTCTGTTCTCATCTTTCTTTTTCTTTCTTTCCATTTCTCTGTTGTCTTTCATCTGTCTCCTGCTGTTCTTGAATGTCCTCTGAGCTTCTAGTTTCGCTTTCTTCTTTACTGCTGCCTTCTTCCCGTATTCCTTCTATCTGGTTTTGAAGTTCATCTGCCTTTCCTACAGTGTCCACCTTTATTTGCCTTCCTTGCCACATCACCATCATCCCTTCTGGAATTGATTTATATAATGGAAAAAATAAAAAACTTTTCATAAAAAAATTAATTAAAGTTTTATAAAATACATAAAAATTAACCCAAACTAATAAAAAGCAGAGTGAAGAAGGAAACAAGAAAGAAGGAACGAAGGAAGGAAGGAAGGCAAAAGTCAGAAACAAAGAATCAATAAGAAAAAGTAGAAATAAAGTTCTGATTTCCTTTGCACCAAATATAAGTACAATTACTAAACTATCTCTTGTTCCATGATTGCAAATAAACACTCACTTTTTTTTTTATTATTCAAGTATTTTTCTACCATTCAAATAACAAATCATAACTGCATTTTTTTCTCCAAAAATATGTGTAAAGGGTTCTTAAAAGCTGTTTCTATCACCAGTCTCCACCAATATTCAAAGCATGACAAATAGATCTGTTTTAATATTACATAACTACTTTTCCTAAAGATACTGTAAAATATACCTATCCATTTAGCAGTCAACTAGTGAGCCTTCAAAGCAACATTTGAGGATCATTCTCTAGTGATTAACCTATGACAGGAATTTTGATTCAGGCCTTGAGCAGTAGCCAACCAATTAATCAAACTATGTTTGCCCTTGTTTTCTCACAAAATTCCAAAAAATCAGTTTGCCATCCCATGATATTGTGGCTGAATAGTCTAATGTCATGGTTCTGCGATAGCCCAAATATAATTCTTCTTCTGAATCCTTTTGGCTGCCTCTGAGTGATTAATTAGAAAAGATGTCCACTGTGAAAATCACTAGACTGTGTATGCATTTGTTTGTGGAGGCAATGTTCTGGCATTAATCAACTTCTCTTCTTTCTGACTTTTCCTATTAGGATAACAAATACCAATTGGACGATCTTGCCGGCGCAGAGACATAAGGGAACATGGCCCCATTAGATACTCCTCCCATTGGGCTTATAGATCTGATAATTTTTACGAATTTTTTACTGGAGTTAGGGAGGGGGTTGTCTAGATGGGGGGTGGGGGATCCCCCGTTTGAGGTCAAGGCCAGACCGAGGGCTGGGCCCACTGGGGAGGTCCAGGGGGCCGGAGGTTTGGTTCAAGGAAGGGGGTTGTTGTGGGGGAGAGGTGCAATGTATTAGCATGATCGGCAGGAGGGGCAACTATGGTGGGTATAGGGGGCCATATCAGGTTCGGGGAGTATGCCCCCATTGGTTATGTACGGTGGCATGCTCTGACCCCCAAATTACTTCCTGTTCCCCGAGTGGTCTGTCTTCAGCTCCTGGGCCTTCAGCTGATGTTGTGCAATGCCAGATCCATAAGAAACAAGGCCCCCCTCATTCATGAATTGATCCAGGAGGGGGAAGAGGACCTGGCAGGCATTACTGAGACCTGGGTGGGCCTGGAGGGGGGTGTCCCTCTGGTTGAGTTATGCCCACCTGGGTTTCGAGTTTTTCATTGGCCGAGGGCTCAAGGAAGGGGTGGGGGTTGGCGGTGGTTATTAAGGAAGATCTATGTCCTAGTGAGGTCACTGTTTCACAGATGACCGGATGTGAATCCCTCTGTGAAGTGGAGTTCTGGGGTTCAGGTGGGCCTGCTACTCACATACCTGGCTCCCTGCCATGTGATGTCAGCCCTGCCTGAGCTCCTTGAGGTTATAGCCGGCTTGGCAGTGGAGACCCCCAGACTTATGGTCATAGGGGACTTCAACCTCCCTTCTGCCGGCATGGCCTTGGGGTGGCTCAAAATTCGTGGCTTCCATGACAGCCATGGGCCTGACCCAATTAATTTGGGACCCCACCCACACAGGAGGTCACATCTTGGATCTGGTTTTTGTCTCGGACCAGTGGCAGAATGATCTAGGTTTAGGGGACATTTTGATAGAGCCCCTGTCATGGTCGGATCATTCGCTCCTTAGACTCAACTTCCATTCCGCACCCCCTCATTGCAGGGAGGTGGAGCTGACAAAATGGTTCTGCCTCAGGCGCCTAATGGACCCTGAAAGGTTCCTGATGGAGCTTGGGCCATCTCCTGAGGCACACACACACGACCCTGTCGGGGACCTGGTAGCCGCCTGGGAGAGGGTGGTGGCTGGGGCCCTCGACCGGGTCGTGCCCTTGTGGCCTCTGACCTGGCATCGATCCCAGTTGGCTCCCTGGTTCTCCAGGGAGCTAAGGGAGATGAAGCGCTGGAAAAGACGCCTAGAGAGTGGTTGGAGGGCTAACCACTGCGAATCTGACTGAACACTTCTACGATCCTATATTAGGACATATTTAGTGGTAATAAGGATGGCAAAGCATTCTCGCTTTTCTGCCCTTGTTGCATCTGCAGAAAATTGCCCAGCCACCCTCTTTAGGGTGACGCTCAGATTCGGGAAGGGTTGGACTCTGACTGGGCTTTTCTGGATGGGGGGGCAGGGCCGGTCTTGGGTGAGACCATCTGGGCTGAGTTCGACCCTGTGACCCCAGATGAAGTGGACAGATTGCTGGGTAGCCTCAATTCCACCACATGTTCGTTAGATCCCTGCCCCTCCTGGTTGGTGTCGGCTACTCGGGAGGTGACATGAGGTTGGTTCCAGGGGATTATTAATGCTTCTTTGAGAGAGGGGTTCCTGCCTGCCACCTTGAAAGAGATGGTGGTGAGACCTCTCCTCAAGAAGCCGTCCCTGGACCCAATCTTGTTGTCTAGCTATCTGCCGGTCTCCAACCTTCATTTTTATGCAAAGGCTGTTGAGACCGTGGTGGCACGACAGCTTCCTCAGCATCTGGATGAAGTGTTGTATCTGGATCCCTTCCAATTGGGCTTCAGGCCTGGTTTCAGCACGGAGACGGCATTGGTCGCGTTGGTTGATGATCTCTGGAAGGCATGGGACAGAGGTTATTCCTCTGTCCTGGTCCTATTAGATCTCTCGGCAGCTTTCGATACTGTTGACCACAGTATCTTGTTGCAGTGGTTGGGGGGGTTGGGAGTGGGGGGCACCGTGTTACAGTGGTTCTCCTTCCTCTCCGGTCGCTCGCAATTCGTGTTGACAGGGGGGCAGAGATTGGCCTCGAGGCCCCTAATATGTGGGGTGCCTCAGGGGTTGGAGCTCTCGCCCCTGCTATTCAACATTTATATGAAGCCGATGGGCAAGATCATCTGTGGCTTTGGGGTGAGTTTTCATCAGTATGCTGACAATACACAGCTGTACATTTCCACCCCAGGGCACCCCAACAAAGCCGTCGAAGTGATGGGCCATTGCCTGGAGGCCGTGCGGAGTTGGATGGTTCAAAACAGGCTCCAACTCAACCCAGCCAAGACCGAATGGCTGTAGTTTCCTGCGCCCAGATACAGCCAGCTTATTCCATTGCTGGACGTGGGGGGGAATTTTATCCCCTGCGGAAGGGGCTCGCAACCTGGGTGTCCTCCTGGATGTACGGCTGTCATTGGAAGATCATATTGCAGCAGTCTCCAGGGGGGCCTTCTATCAGGTCCTTAGGATCTCCCAGTTGCGGCCCTTTCTAGATCAGGATGCCCTTCATACAGTCACTTCCACCCTTGTGACCTCCCACCTAGACTATGCCAATGCCCTCTACATGGGGCTCCCCTTGAAGAGCATCCGGAGGCTGCAGTTGGTGCAGAATGTAGCCGTGTGGGTGATTTCGGGAGCTCGTCGGAGCTCCCATATTACACCTCTCCTGCGCGAGCTGCACTGGCTCCCTGTGGCCTTTCGGGTGCAATTCAAGGTGTTGGTGCTTACCTTTAAAGCGCTCCATGGCTTGGGACCCAGGTACTTACAGGACCGTCTGTTGCTACCATCAGCCTCCAGCCGACCAGTGCGTTCCCACAGGGCAGGCCTCCTTGGGACAGTGTCGTCTGACAGTCCCGTGGGTACAAGCCTTCTCTGTGGCTGCACCCTCCCTATGGAATGAATTGCCCCGAGATTCGGACCATTGCGGACCTGCGGACCTTCTGGCATGTATTAAAAACCCATCTATTCCAGTAAGCCGGTCTGGCCTAACACTTAATGGGGTTTTAAACATTGTTCGGTTTTTTACTGAATTGTTTTAAATTTATAAATTTTTAAATCTTAACTTTTATAATTTGGTTTATTTGAATTTCACTTCTGGCCACTGATTTAATCTATTTTAATTGTATCTTAACTTTTGTGTATCTTGTTTTTAGATGGCTGTACACTGCCCCAAGTCCTTCGGGAAAGGGGCGGTATAGAAATCTTGTAATTAAATTAAATTAAATTAAATTAGTCAGTTTATGCCAATAAATCTACAAATCAACAGGATAATGTACGGTTAAATACATCTTCTGATGTGCCAGTTATGAAGGGATTAAAAACAATTTATTAAATAACTTATGCTATGAGGAGTAAAGGTTTGTGAAGCAAGAGGAGCCTTTAAATTTCACCACTTAGATGCATATGCATTTGGAGTAGGTGGAAACAAAAAAGCAGGTTTGATTGCATAATCAGCCCCCCTTTCTGTTTATGTATGTCAACATATTATGCATGTAGAAAGGAATAGACTTTGATGGATGATCATACTTACAACTTGTCCTTTTTGGTTTCCCATGTGGATGATCCTGCTAGTCCTCAGTTAACTATCTTTGATTGATGCATCCCTGGGGAAAATGTTGGATTCCATGTTTCAACTCTGTAGAAGCTGAAACTGATAAATGAATCACAACTTGACAAAGAGATTAGTTTTACTATTCTGCTGCTATCAGATCTTGCTAAGTTTTCTGTGAAATAATTTTCACCTTATTGAATGCTCTCCTCTTAAAAGAACATGCAGCACCCACCTTGTTACAATTCTGAAAATAATTTAAAATTGTTTTATCTCAAATACCTTTGTTCCCTACTGACTCATTCCAGTCATCTATCTTGGGTTTGTGGGATGGTTATTTTTGATTATTTTTTTATTTTGACATGGGAAAAAAGAGAGGAAGAATTTGAAACTGAGAGAGGAGCTAAAGCCAAGTCCGATCAGGCATAGACTTTAGCAGACTAACTGCAGACAAGCTGAAAGGGGATGGCAGTCTCACCACTCCATCAGAGATACTAGCCAGCAGTTGGTAAAGCACCTTTTCCTCCACTCTTGAAACAAAGACTGAGAGATTGTGCAAAGCCATTGCTTCAGCAGCAGCTTAGAACAACAATTAATACTAAAAGATACCAACTAAAGGAAGACGGCTAAAAAGTGCCTGAATGTTTGTTATGTGCCTCATGTTGTTTGTTATGAGTTCAAACAACAAAAAGGAGCAGACATGTTTCATAGGTTTGTTCAGAATTTAGATACACACATAGGTATAGATGTTAGTGTAAGTAATGTCATGGACCCTGTTCTATTCAATATTTTCATTAATGATATGGATGAGAGACTGAGAAGTCACTTAACAAGCTTTCGCAATGCTTGGTGATGGAGAGGTTAATACTTGGATAAAAGAGAAAAAAATACAAAGAGATCTCAACAGATTTGAGTAGTTGAGTAAAATGAATAGGATGGAATTTAACAAGGAGAAGTGTAAAATTCTGCATCTGAACAGGAAAAAATATAAGATATAAGCATAGGATGAGGCAGACCTGATCTGACAGTAGCATCTAGGCATTCTTTTGAGCACATAGTTTCACTCTACTCTGTCTTGGTCAAACCATTTGAAGTACTGGGCCTAGTTCTGTTCAAATAGGACAATGACATATTGGAGCAAATTCAGAGAAGGACTAAAATAATAGAAAATATGAAAACCAAAGCCTTGGAATAATGGTTAAAACATCCATGTATGCCTATAGCTGCAGAAAAGATTATTTATCCACAGTCTACAGAATCAATGAATTAAAACTACAGGCTAAACATCAGACAGTACCTCCTAATTGTACAAACTATCAACCAATGGAACAGGCTCTCATATGAAGTGGTGGGTTCTTCTTCATCAGACGTTTCAAAAAAGGAACTGATTAGAAGCAGATCATCTCAAAAGTCCTATCCAACTCTATAATTTGACAAAAAATAAAATAACTTTAGAAAGAATACTGATAGGTCACAGATGACTTGGTTATAGTCTTTTCTACTATATTCAGGAGTCTATTAATAGCCAGACATGTTTTTTCTCTAATCTTCTTTCAATAGTAAATTTTATCTTTCTTCCCAGTACATACTGGGGAGGAGAATGTATGACATATTAGAGGGAAGGTTATATTAAATGACTGAGCACCTTTTCTACAAGTGCATGTGCCATAGTGTAGACATAGTTGCCAAAAAGGCCAACGCAGTCCTAGGCTGCATTAACAAAAGTATAGAATCAAGATCATGTGAATACCACTTCAGAATCACACGTGGAACATTGCATCCAATTTTGGTCACCACAATATAAAAAAGATGCTGTGACCTTAGAAAGACTGCAGAGTAGAGCAACAAAGATGATTAAGGGACTGAAGGTTAAAACATACGAAAAACAGTTGCAGGAATTGAGTATGTCTAGTTTAATGAAAAGAAGGACTAGGGGTGATATGATAGCAGAGTTCCAATATCTAAATCAAATCAAATCAAATCAAATTTTATTCATGACATGCATAGACATACAAAGTACAAAATGCAGTGAAATGTGTATGCGACCACTCGCAAGGTAGTAGGGCAAGGGAATAGTATGGACAGGGAGGGAGAATGATTGGGAGTGTTGAGAGAGGTAGAGTGTTGAGAGAGGTAGATTAGAAGTAGAGATTAGAGGTAGATTGGAAATTTTTTATAGTCCTGAGTTTGTTGTGGTTTGGTTTAGTGTCCGTATTGCCTGTGGGAAGTAGCTCCTCCTTAGTCTCTCTGTGTTAGCTTTCAGGGTGCGGAGGCATCTTCCTGACCGCATCATGGTGAATAGCCTGTTGTTGTATGCCACAAAGAAGAGGAGGGGGGTCAACATTGTTGTGTACCATGCATGCGCAGCCGGAGTCTACACTGTGGTCCGACATCTCCAACTTGCGACCCGACAGCTGATTGGCTGTCGGGAGAGCGATTCCCATTGGCTGGTTCGCCAGCCAATGGGAAATGTGGAAATTTGGAGCGGCAGCAAATATAAAAACCAAGGTTTTTCCCTGAGCCAGCAGAGACTTGAGTGAGATGCTCATTGCGAGTTTTACTCGCGGCTTAGAATAAAAGGGACCCCTCACAGTCATCCAAATGGACACCGTTGTTAGCGTCTTCCTTGCCCGATTTGGACCGGGTTTTCGGCCTCTAACACTGGTGACGAGGATGGGATTCAAATAGCAACATCTGAACCACTAAGGCCAACAGGAAAACCAGCATGTCCACTGATTCAACTGCCACCGCTGGCCCATCAGCTCCAACGCAAGACCCGACTAATTCAACGTCCAACAACTCGCTACAATGCAGAGAATACAACCCGAAAACTGAATCATGGAATCTATTCATGCAGCGGTTTGAGTTCTACCTTGTAGGCACGCGACAGACGGGCATTCTGGAAGCAGAGAAGCAAGGTATTTTCTTGAATGTGTGCAGGACTGAAGTGCTGCGGATGGCGAATGCTGTTGCCTCTCCGCAAACACTATGGGAGATCTCCTGGCCTGAACTCAAACAAAAATTGCAGGCACATTACTCCCCCAAGCCATCCTCCTTATCCAGAAGGATTAATTTCCACGGCAGGGTCCAAGCAGAGGGAGAATCCATTGCAGAATTCTTAGTGGACCTCAGAGTCCTGGCCACTGATTGCAAATTCGGGGACCAGCTCGATTGGCTGATCAGAGACAAGCTCATCATGGGGATCCGTGATGAGAAGCTGAGACGGCGATTGTCGACAAGACCTACACTTCCACTAGCTGCAGCCATAGAAGAACTGCTGGCCACCAAAGCTACATATCCCCCGCCCAGAGGGAGACACCAAGAGGGGGTTTACATGATGGAGTTTTGGCCGGACCCCGATAATGAACTCGAGGAGCTCCAAGATGGCAACATCCACTAGGTTAGAGCCACGAGGGACCCCCAAGATGGTGCCCACCACATGGCCAGGCCAACAAGGGACCCCAAGATGGCAGCCAAACCACACCAAAACCCTTGCGCAGGATGCCTCGGCCATCACCCTCGAGCAAACTGCCCATACCTACACTCCATCTGCTCCTACTGCGCAAAGAGGGGACACATTTTCTGAGCTTGTCGAGCTGTACCACCACCCCAACAGCCCCCGAGTCAGCAAGCCCAGGTAACCCCACAGTGTGGACCACGGGCCCCGGCCTATAAGAAGGGGACCAACAGCAACAACAGGTGGACTACCAATGCCTACATATACCAATCTGGAGACTGCTTGACAATATTCGAAGAGGTCCAACAAATTTCAACAGAAGAAATGGCCTCTGATATTTTCAGCACCATGGTCAGTGTGAATGGGATAAAATGCACATGGCAAATAGACTCTGGCTCTCCAGTAACAATTATGTCCTGGCAGGACATGAAAGAACTGCTACCCCACAGTCAGAAAGAAAACCTGTCCCCCATTCAAACTATCCTGCAAGACTGCCAGGGAAACCCAATTCCCATCAAGGGCCAAATCAAGGTCCTGGCTGAATACAACCAAGCTCCAGCATGCCTGCCGATCGTGATAACAGAAAACAAATTCGCACGCCTGAACATCAACCTAGGGGATGTCCAGCAAATCACCACCTCAACAACAGCGAAGGCCATCACTGAAGAGTTCACAGATGTCTTCAATGGTGAGCTGGGGAGATACCGGGGGACCCCAATTTCTTTTAACCTAGACCCTAACATCCCCCCCATAAGACTTAAGCCCCGCTGAGTACCACTAGCTCTAAAACCCAAGGTGGACGAGCAATTGGATAAACTCATAGCCCAGGGGATCTTAGTACCAGTCGATCATGCTAAATGGGAGACCCCCATCATCACCCCAATTAAGCCAGATGGGTCAGTCCGCATCTGCGCAGATTATAAGTGCTCCGTGAATAAAGCATTACAATGG
>JAEANM010026165.1:0-10798 GCA_017656035.1 Myanophis thanlyinensis
GCCTGCAAAGAAACGCGGGTGTCAGCAGCCTGTCCCGCTTCGCCGGGCGGCTCCCCGCGGCCCTCCCCGGATGGCTCAGCGGCCTCTTCGACGGGAGAGGGGCCCGGCAGGCGCGGAAGGGCGCGGAGCATCCCTGTGCTCCGGACTAGCCCTGCGGCTGAGGGGTGCGGAGGCAGCAGACGCTCATTGTCATCATCCTGTGCCCAGCCCCAGCCTCGCATAGGTCGCTCGCGACACGCCAATCACCAAGGTAGCAGCGACCCTCCAGCGAAGCCACGGGAGCCATGCTTCTTGAGGGTGCCATGCTCTCTGGTACGCTGCCGCTGTCAGTGAGGGCAGAACTAGTTCCGCGGGCCGGATTAAAAAGCCCAACAGGCCGGGTGTATCCCGCGGGCCGTAGTTTGCCCATGTGTGGTCTATGGAGATTCTCAGTTATTTATCCAGGTCATGGTTGCCCCAAAGTTGCTTTTTCAAAAGGCAACTGGACTTTCTTTTTCCATGAAGAGGTTTCGCTTCTCATCCAAGAGTTTTCTTCAGTTCTGAGTGAATGGTAGACAGCGAGAACTGAAGAAGCTCCTTGCATGAGAAAAGAAACCTCTTCAAGGAAAAAAAACCATGTTATTAATTTAACAACTGTAGTGATTCCCTTAACAAATGTGGCAAGAAAAGTTGCAAAATGGGGCAAAACTCAAACATTTTTTTCACTTAACAATTTTGGGTTCAATTGTGATTGTAAGTTGAGGACTACCCATACAAATAGAGAATATGTTCAGCATTGAGACCCAGTGAGTTTACCAGGTTTACTACCACGGAAGTATTTTTTTACAGAACTGCAACATATTGGCCCTTTCTAAACATAAACAGTGACCCATTGACTTTATATTGGCTCGACAACAAAAAGGAGGAATATTATCTCTGGGGTTCTTTGCTGTGCCCAAAATGTACCTGTCTCGTCATCTGCCAGACACAGTCCACAAATTGTAGGAAAACAGGAGATCGGTCAGCATCAGCATGGTTTTTGTCTCCGTGGCCAACTCTCTGAAACAAGAAAAAGGTAGAAGGAAAAACACTCAGGCACAGCAAGCAACTTAACAGGCCTGCAGGTGGAGCCCCAATTCCTGATTTGCAACCTAAAGAACAATTAAAGAGCATTTTTTTTAAATTTCTCTCTCTCCCTCCTCTCCGTTTAAAGTTCACTGTGGATTTCTTTCAGTGTAAATATTTTCACCCTTCATCCTCATCTAATAACATGAAGTTAAGAACGCTCTGTATCCTTAATTAGGCATCTGAATCCAGCGTTTTGTCTCTCTTGGTGGCCAGCTAGAGCCTCCTGAAGTTCGTAAGGAGAAAATGCATAACTCTCTTCCGTGTTGTTTCTTCACAATTGGTATTTTTGGCATAATGACCCCCCCATCTTCAAGTAACAAGAATTTTCAGCATTGAGTGTTGATGTTGACTCTATCAAGGTAGCTCTTGATAGACCCATTCCCACCAATTTATCCAATCTCCTTTTACAATTATCCTGTTATCAGTTATACCTAGAATTAATGAATTCTACATGCAAATTACTGTTTGGAAAAAAATGCTTTGTTTTAAATCTCTTTGGTTCCACTGGATACTGTCTAAAAGTTTTGCCCAATGGGAAAATGTTATGCTGTTTTTTTTTTCCATGCTATGTATAATTTCCTGACATCCTTCATTTTTTCCTTGTATTACAGTTCCAAACCTCCTAGCCTTTCCTTGTAGGAAAAGCATTCAAGGCCCTTGCTTATTTTCTTCATTTTTTCCAGCTATGGTAGTCTGTGAGAGTTTAGGTTGAAAAACAATCACTTTTGGTTTTCAACAGTTGTCAAAGACCCTGACATCATCCCAACAAAACTACTGCACTCCATTCTTCCACAGTAAAGCTGTGGAATTTTTCTAGTCCCTTGCATTTATGTCTGAGTGGTAATCAACAATTCTTAGCCAGTTTCTAAAGTGCCTATTCACAATCTTAAATCAAGGATCAGCCTCTTGAGATACAGAAATCTACTTGTAATGTTTGTTTACAAGATCGGGTAATGAGTCAAATGCAAAGAAATAGCTAAGAGAAAAAAATACTGCATTCTGAACAGTGAAAACGGCCTGTGAATAAATGTTTGGCACAAGAATTCGGCAAAATTCTGGCTGTGAATCAGTGCACCAAAAACCCTGGCTTTTCTGGAAACTGATTTAAGACAGGAAAATATTGTCTCTTTCTGCTGTTTCTATAGTTAAAGAATGGACTTTCAAAATCCATTGATGCTCTACCAAAAAAATAATCACACTCACCAGCTGGAATCTGTGCCCGAAACTCAGCCATTCTTTCTCAATCAGTACCTGGAAACCTCGTATTGTTCTATAATAGCCATCTAACATGAGCATGGCCAGAGAGGTGAGCTGGGCAGTGCGGTCCCAACCGTCACTACAATGTACAATTACCGAGGTCTTCCCTGATTCTACCTTGTCAGCAATCCGAAGAGCCCCAGCAAGAATCAGCTAAAAAAAATAAAAATAAAGTCATTATGTGATATGTGCTATTTATCCCCAATAGAAGGAGTCTTGAGAACAATTGGGCTCCATCTATCTCCTTCACCTTAAAAAGGCCCAAGCTAATATCTCAGCATGATGGGAGCAGTATGAAAAAAAACCCAGCAAGGGATATTTCAATATATTTTTCTCTATCTTCATGTTGATGCATGCATTCAGTAAGAAGGCAACCACCTTCTATTCTCGAAGTTCTGTTATATTTATAGAATATATCCAAATTTATTTGCTAAGGCTTACATACATATTATTTTAAAACAACGCACTGTATTTGTACTCATGCTCAATCATAAAACAAATCAGGAAAGGTATTATTTTGCCACTTAGATATTTTGGATCATATTTGCTAAAAACCAAGGGTGTTAGTCTCACGGATTGTAGTTTCTAGTTTATGCCATTGGAATTGGACAGAAAAATATATCCATTTCACCGTATGTATCCTTGGAACAACCCAAACAAAAACCATAGCTAAGTTAAATTATATAAATTAAAATAAAATAAATTAGTCTAGTTATGGTATCACCCTGTTTTGGCTTTACATGGTATGTTGAATCTTAAAGTACTAAACAAGAATCAGCACAATATGCCCACCTTTTGAAAAAAAGAGAACCCATAATGTTAAAACCAAGATTTGCAAACTATGAAAATGCATTGTCAAATCTAAGTGACCTTGTTCAATCATTGTGTGTGTACATAGGCAATAAACGACTAAGGACTCAAGCTAAAATGTTTTACAGCTCTAACTTCTGTCAACCTATTCTAGCAAAGACAATGTGACATGAGGTCACTATTATCCCTCCCAATTTTATGAGATTGTCCCAACTGTGCATTTCTTGTAGAGAAATATAAATCATTTCTATTAGAAAGTAGACCCAGTCACGTAGATGCAAAGGACAAAGAAATGAGTCATGTGGAAAACAAAGGACAGATAAATCAGTTCATCTGCAACTTTTCACTTGCAGCTTTTTAGGTCCCTGCATTATACATAATGCAAATACTTATGTCAATCAGTAAATATCATGAATTTGCTTGATGGAACCTGTGTAAACATTAATAAAAGTATCTTCCTGCTAATCACCTCAGGTCACATTGCCTTGGCTTGAGCAGGTTGACAGAAGCTACAGTTGTAAAACATTTTACCTTCAATCCTCAGTCATTCATTGGCTATCTCGACACAATTGAATTTTTAATCGAATGTTTAAATTTAAGATCTGCATCTACTGTTCTAATGTTCTATTCAGCATTTTATTCAATGACTGTACGCTGCCTGGAGTCACCTCTGGCGAGACAACATACATTTCTTTCTTTTCTTTCTTTTTTCTTTCTTTTTCTTTCTTTTTCTTTCTTTAATAAATAAATACAATAAATAAATAAATATTAGCATGTGGAACAGCTCCAGTGATTGCTGTTAAAAAGCGTTTCATAAAGAAAAGTTTCTCTTTGTTGTTAGTGCATTTTAATTTGAGTAATGGGATTTAACGTATATAATACCGATATGCTCAATCAGATTCATATATAAAAAGTCCTCTTCAAACACTAAAACAGAACATTACAGATGTTTTTTAAAAGTTGGAGATGTAGTGAAGCCATCTTTAAGATGCTTCACCAACAGGGATGCTGGCTGGCAACTGAGTTCAACAACACCTGCAGGCCACCATTTTCTACCTATGGGTACGGACAACTCTCAGGTTGATGGGAATTTCAAAGTCTTCCAATGCAAATATATGCATCAAGTTACCAGAAATTGTAACAAGTCAACGTTCGTAAAGCCAAATTCAAAACCCTACCTACATACTATCTGTAGTGCAGCTTTGTTTTAATAGTTTGTGCTTAGGGTGGTAGTTCATTTTCCCTTGGTTTTATTTGTATTAGTGTTTAAATTGTTTTATGTACACTGCCCGGAGTCATATCTGTGAGATGGACGGCTATTTAATCTGATAAATGAATACATTGGATAAGAGGCAATCATTATTCAAGAATGCCTACTGAATCAGAGACAAGACTATCACATTGATCTAATTTATGTGATGATATCATCATGCAAATTTGGAGCACGGTGGTTTGAGTGGTTGGAACTCTGGGCAGGAGGATGGCGTTTGAGACCCGACAGCTGCCATCAGGCAGGGTTGAGCGCTCGCCCTTCACTCCAGCTCCTGCTGGGGTCATGAAAGGAGCCCCCAACTGCATGCCCAGAGCAATGGAAACAAATCATGCAAATAATGTTAATCATACCCTTTGGGTGAATTTACATCATTGTCCTGATTTACACTTGCATAAACTGCAGCAGCAGTTCAGTCTGATGCATGCAAAATCTGATCTGTCAAGATCCGGTAAAATGAGTGTTTGCTGTATTTTGCAAGCACTCAAATAAATGATCAGCAGAAGGCAACTCTAGACTGCAAATCATTGCCACTAGAATACGGGTCTAGTGGCAATGCTGGCTGGGGAATTAAAACTTAGAATAACACAGTTGGAAGAGGCTTTGTAGGTCATCTAGTCCAACCACCTAGTCAAGCCCTATGCCTATACCATTTCTGACAAGTGGCCGTCCAGTCTCTTCTTGAAAGCCTCCAGTGATGAAGCTCCCACAACTTCTGAAGGCAAGCTATTCCATTGGTTGATTGTTCTCACTGTCAAATTTCTCCTTATTTCTAGGTTAAATCCTTTTTTTTTTAAAGTTTTTTATTTTTAAGACAAACATAGAAAAAACATACATAACATAAAAAACATATAAATCTAAAAAGACATTGTCCAATTCTATGCTTACAGTGTATCAGCTGGTTACAAAATAAAGATTTTTTTGCGCCATTCTTTCATAGCCTTCTCTTATAATTATATTTTAATTTATCATTTTATTTATCTTAATATTATACATATCTGTTATTTATATTCTTTTGACTAATCTTTTATTCCTTCATTTTTATGCGATAATTCTCAGTATTTAAAATTCCAAGTTCAACCAATGGCTATATATTTCTATATTTACAATCTATATTCTTATATTAATCTCATTTACAAGAACAAATTAACATGCTTCAATAACTATATCTTTTTCTCTAACCACTGGTAAAATAAATCCCATACTCTATAAAACTGTTTATCCTCTTATTCTCTAATTTCAAATGTCAATTTACTCATTTCTGCACAATCCATAATTTTCTTAATCACTTCCTCCTGCATAGGTGTTTTTTTTTTCATTTTTCCAATTCTTAGCAAATACAATTCTCGCTGCTGTCAATACATTTACAATCAAATATTTCAGTTCTTTATTATATATTTCTAGGTTAAATCTCTCCTTGATCATTCTGGGAGTTGAAGTCCACAAGCCTTAAAGTTACCAAGCTTGGAGAATCCTGCGCTAGATCTCTTTTGTCCTCTTCACATCTTCAGTCCAAGTCGCTCCTTGAGAAAGTGTCATGCTCAACAGATTTATTCCCTCCTTTCTTTACAAAATCAGACCAACTACTAACCCTCTTCACTGCAGGAATGAGTGAAAATGAACAAGAATCACATCATCAGAATTGCCTGCTTCATTTGAAAATAAGATCTCTCTCTGGAATACGTGCCAGATGTCCTTCTTTCTGTTTGGACTGAGAACAGATATGAACCGGTACCTCAAAGCTCTAATTAGCAATTATTTATTAGAAGAAAGGGAAAGTTTACAATGGGAAAATTCTCTTATCGCTGCAGCCAACAAGCATGAAATGCAGACTCTGCTCCTGGATAGTAGAAAATCTTTACCAGTAGGAACAGTTGCTATGAATCCATGCTGATGACACGTAGTCACAAGGCATTTGATTTATTTTATGGCGTTTCTAGGGCACCCCATTCCCAATGGTCTCTGCGGCCTAATAAAGACAGATACAAAATACCCATCAACTGACCTTGATATGCTCCAGCCAATGAGTGGATTCCAAATTCGACAACCAGTGTGTCTCTTCTATGTTAGGGTATATAATCTCTTTCAGTTTCCTCAGTGATTCTCTCATGACGTGGATGTTATGGATGTCCAGGAAAATCAATTCGGCATTCTGGTAGGCATCCTCGCTTTCATAGCCTCCTCCTTTAGCCTGCGAAGACAGTGAATATGGGGTCTGCTTTAGGCTAGCTAAGATGTTAGAAGGACAAACTCAACATCCCTGGCTGCACAGCTCTACACCATCTCCTGTCACAGTTGCTAAGACTCAAATGAGATTCTGTTCTTTGAACCCTATATCTACTTGAGGGTGTTACTTCAAGGTGGGAAGAAGCAGAGTACAGGTAATCAATTTCCATTTCACTGCACACGTGTTGTGCATCGACAATAAAGATTTGAATTTTATCCAATTTTATCGGTATCGTTTGAAATAAATATAATAATCTGGGTAAGATATTCATTTTTATGGGAGCTATTCGACCCATCAATGATAACTGTAAATGTTTTCACCTTTCCAAATCTACTTTAATTGATGGTAATAATTTATAATAGTTATCTCCTTTAATTGTTCCACAACGTGCTGTTAGGTGAATTCCTAAGTATTTCACTATTTGCATAACCATTTCATCCGCTAATTCTATTTTTTTTGTGTGGCGGTTAAGTTCTTGACCAACATCTTAGTCTTTACTTTGTTCATTTTCACACCAGTCATTTCCCCATATTCTTCTATTTTTTTCTATCAATTTAGGTCCTGATTTTCGTGGGTTTTCCAAAATAAAAACCAGATCATCTGCAAATGCCTGCAATGTATATCTTTCTTTTTTGATCTCAATCCCTTCAATTCCATCCTCCTGTTGGATATTCCTGTTTAATACGTCTAAGGTCAAGATGAATAATGAGGAGGACAATGGACAACCCTGTCTTGTCCCCTTCTTAATATTAAATTTTTCTGTCATGTCTCCATTCACCATCACCTGTACTGTTTGCTCATAATAGCCTTAATCATATTAATAAATCTCTCCCTAAAATCCATTTCTTCCGATTGTAAAAACATAAATTGCCAATTTACATTATCAAATGCTTTCTGTGCATCCAGGAAGAGCAAAGCCATTTGTTTTCCTGGATGTGCTTCATAATATTCCAAAGTATTTAATATCATTCTCATGTTATTTTTATCCTAGACTTACAAACCATTCATTTAGTGGCTGCTTGATGTTACAACGGCACTGAAGAGTGTGACCTATGACTGCTTTTCGCATTTACGACTGTTGCGGCATCCCCATGGTAACAAAATTTGGACTCTTGGCAACCAGCATGTTATTTATATGTCCTGGAGTCATGTGATCACCTTTTGTGAGCTTCTGACAAGGGAAGTCAATGGAGGAAGCCAGATTCATTGAAGGACCATGCTACTACGTCTATGGATGTTCTCAGCCATCTGGGTCATGGTTGTCCCAAAGGTGTCCCATAGGAGAAAAACCCACCAGGACTAGATTCAGCAGTCCTGCTGCATTTAAAGACAAAGGCCACTTTTTTGAAGACATCAAAGGCCTCATTTTGGACAGAGAGAACGCTGGTTTGAAAGAGGAGTTATCTATGTCAAAACTGAACAGTCCTCTCTCAAGGGGGGGGAGGGGGGATATGATGTCATCTATCTCCAGTCTACAACACAATCCTTTCAACAGTTCCAAGAAGGCTCCACACCCATTTGCACCACTCAGGTGACCCTGAGGACACAGATAAGCCGCCCAGGTGGCCTCAACAACTCTCTAAAAAGGATGCAAATGACTGGCTGTCTGCAAGGAGTATAAATCCTTCCATTCCCTACCATTCAGTCAGAGCTGAAGAAGCTTCTTGGATGAGAAGCGAAACGTCTTCAAAGAAAAACCCAGAAAGTCCAATTACCTCTTGAAAAAGCACCTTTGGGACAACCATGATACTGCTGTTAACAACTGCAGTGATTCACTAAAGAACTGTGGCAAAAAAGGTCATATAATGGAGCAAAATCGCTTAAACAAATGTCTCACTTAGCGACAGAAATTTTGGGCTCAACTGCGGTTGTAAGCTGAGGACTATTTTTTACTGGAAGCTGCTAGGTGGGAACTGGCTGAAATGCTTGTTGCAAGAGGTATAACAGTCCAACCTTGTTAGCTACTGCGTTCACACTTGGCCTGGCATCAAAGATGAGTATTTTGTGGGACTGGGCATTTGAATCCATGATAGCCTGAAGGTACTTTTCATCTTCTTTGCTCCTCTTGCCACTGACTCCAACCATTGGTTGGCTGCAGCGAGTGATGGTGGCTTGACTTTCTGGATGAATCCATGACAGAACCTGGGAGAAGACAAGAGCAGAAAGAAACAACAACAACAGCGGATCAAGAAGATAACCGAATATCGTGGCTCTGTATTTAACTAATTTGAATCAAACCTCTGCAACTGTAGTCTGAAGCATTCCTGCTGCTAGGATGGATTATGTCCATAAATTGTAAAATGATTCTTACTGATCTTCTCCCACTCACCGCCCTCCCCTGTGAAAAATACACTTGGTGAAGGACATAGTCCAACGCATTTGGGAGACATCACGCTGCAGAAGTCATACTGCTAATGCCCTACTTACAGGTATACGGCCCCTTGACCGGAACGAAGCCACTTTCTTCAACTCCTCGTCTGGAATATTGGCTGGAACTACCAGAAGGGCAGGATAGGTGTCACACAGCTCATATTGGTCATTGAGGCTAGTCATTCTCCAACTTTCATTAGGAATTCCCTACATAGGAAAGAGAAGCTGTTCAGGACATTTTAATCGGGAAGGGAAAGGAGAGATGAGAGGGGAGACAGGAAAAGTGGAGGAGAGAGGAGAGGAGAAATGAGAGAAGGCAGAGATGAGAGAAGAAATGAGAGGGAAGAAGGGAGGAGAGGAGAGGAGAGAAGGGGAAAAATGAGAGGAGAAGGCAGAGAGGAGAGAAGAGAAGGGAAGGGAAATGAGAGTGAAGAAGGCAGGAGAAGAGAGAAGGGGAGGGGAGAAATGAGAGAAGGCAGAGATGAGAGGAGAGAGAAGAAAATGAGAGGGAAGAAGGGAGGAGAGGAGGGTACGGAAGAAGAGAGGGGGAAAATGAGAGGGAAGAAGGGAGAGGAGGAGAGGGGAGAAATGAGAGGAGAAGGCGGAGATTAGAGGAGAGAAGAGAAGGGAAACGAGTGAAGAAGGCAGGAAAGGAGAGAAGAGAAGGGAAGGAAAATGAGAGGGAAGAAGGGAGAGGAGGAGAGGGGAGAAATGAGAGGAGAAGGCGGAGATTAGAGGAGAGAAGAGAAGGGAAACGAGTGAAGAAGGCAGGAAAGGAGGGGAGGGGAGAAATGAGAGAAGGTAGAGATGAGAGGAGAGAGAAGGAAAATGAAAGGGAAGAAGAGAAATGAGAGGGGAGAGGACAAATAAGAGGAGAAGGCAGATGAGAAAAGAGGAGAAGGGAAACGAGAGGGAAGAAGGGATAAGGGGAGAGGAGGAGGGGATGAATGAGAGGAGAAGGCAGAGATGAGATGAGAGGAGAAGGGAAATGACAGGGAAGAAGTGAGGAGAGGAGGAGAGGAGAGGAGAAGGCAAAGAGAAGAGAAGAGAAGAGCAGAGAAGAGAAGAGAAGAGAAGGGAAATGACGGAAGAAGGGAGGAAAGGAGAGGGGAGGGGAGAAATGAGAGGAGAAAGCAAAGCTGAGAGGAGAGGAGAGGGGAAATGAGAGGGAAGAAGGGAGGAAGAGGAGAAGGGAGAAATGAGAGAAGGCAGAGATGAGAGAGGAGAAGGGAAATGACAGGGAAGAAGAGAAGGGAGGCAAGGCGAGGAGAGGAGATCCTTTCTGGATACCAATCTCTAGCAATTAGATATTTGCAAAACTTGGACAAATCAAATCCATTTCACTGTCTACTTTACAAAGCAGACTTCTTTTTCTACCAGTTTTACTTCTAGATTTTTAATTAGCAACTGAGGGGGGGGAACCACCTTCTGCTATAAAGACAGCAGATTGCTTTGTAAATACACAAGGTGGTTTTTTCTTTCTTTTTCTGACCCACAAAAATGTTTCATATCCTCTGCAGTGCTGGTCATTCTGCAGAGGCAGTATTATTGCTGCATCTTTTCCTGGATAACCACATGATGTGCTATGATTCAGATTAATCTGGTCCAGACACACTTACTTGGGAATTGTTTTCATTTAATTATCCCCTTAGAACCGGGGTGGGCAATTATGGCTCCTTCATGATTCGTGGACTTCAATTCCCAGAATTCCTGAGCCAGCCATGCTGGCTCAGGAATTCTGGGAGTTGAAGTCCACG
>JAEANM010026166.1:0-10798 GCA_017656035.1 Myanophis thanlyinensis
GTAAAATAATATCTGTATTCAAATATCATGGATTCAGGGTTTTTATTTCTTGAAGTTTGACCGAGACAGAGCTGACAATTTGGTTTCGTGTAATAAAAACTGCATTTCAAGTATATGCTGTAGTTGGTTTGCCATAATTGTCTAACGACACTTCTAAACCATCTCACGCGGAAGTTCATCCTACTTTATCCACTGGTGGTTATTTCCAAGGAAATATTCATAGATTTGCATAATATGTTCTATTTTGAATTTATGGGGAAACCTCATTATGAGTAGCTTTCAAAGGTTGTAAGTAGCTACTAGAAGCTGATAAGTTTCAACAGTTTATGAGAGGACTGTGCAGTTAGCTTATCTTGAATTCCTGTTTCATATCATAACCGTAAACATAAAGTGCATATTGATGCATTATCCCTTTCTTTTAAAGAGACTTAATATATATCTTATATATGTAAAGAAATATAATTCCTTAAATGGTTATTCATCAAAAACCTAAGGGAATAATCTGATATTAATAGACCAAAGTACACTGCAGCGGGTTTCAGAGTATAATATATGATGATGTAATGGGAAACAGAAATTAATTTCATTTCTGATTGGGCTTGAAAAGGGAACAGCTAAGAAGTTGTTGATATTAAAATTCTCAGAGAAAATTAAGTAGTCTGAAGGTACCTTTTATGGACAATTAGTCTTAGGAATGAATATGTATTAAGGAGAGGAAACTAGCATACAGTTTTTTATTTATTGATTGATTGATTAAATTGATCATTTCAAGTACATGACTGTGGCGGATCACATAATGTGATTCACAACATTAAAATAAGTAAAAAATATACTGTATACAGATAATAAATAAAACCAAGAATTAAACATATAGGACAGCTAGAGAATCATAAATAAAAAAAACCCTAACCCTAACCAGGAGATGGGTTCTACCATACACCAGGGCCCAGAACCAGTTCTTCAAGGTCTTACTATAGGCCAGAAGGGGGCCAACCTATTATCTAGAGGGAAGATTTTAAAAGGGAGCAGGTGTGATTTTTAAATGTACTAACAGTCCCTCCTTTCTTTTGCCCCTGACCTGAAAGTGCCAACTACAAAATGTATGCATGTTAAATCATATTCATTAAGATTAAATGTAATTATAGAATCATTGTTATTAATAATTATTTTGTGCATGCCAATACATGATGAAGAATCATTCCTATTCTAACCACTTAGTGTTAATATTCATATGTAGAAAAAAAAGTATAGCTTGAAAAAACATGTGAAATTCAAACACATTCATTTAGATCTTAGAATATCTTTCTGTGTGATTGTGCAAATACAGTATAATGTGTTTATCTGTGTGTAACAAAGGAAACACGTGAATAAGCAATACTAATTGCAATATACTTTGCATTTTGCATTATCCTGCATTGTGCAGAAATTGATACTTTCATCCCCAGTTGGCATTCACCAGGCAACCAGAAAATTGCTGCAATCGTTCAAAAATGACTGAAATTTGAATGTAAATGCCTAATCCTCATACAAATACAGCATGCTGTTATTCCAGTTTTGTAGTTTTGTCCATTATGAAGAAAGGCATGAATCCTAACTTATATTATAATAACACTGTTAAAAATACAGTTAGTTTTTAATGGTCCTAAAAACTGCCCTTTAGGAGATAAAGTAAGCTTCCTAACATATGTGGAATTTAAAAGCCTGGAATTAGCTACATTAACTTAGTTGTCTTTTAAAATGTTTATTTTTATAAAGTTATCTTTTTTTGCAATCAAACTGTCAGCTAATTGCAAGCAAAGGATATTGTCATATACTATTGTATGAAAACAGTTTATGAATAGTTCAGTGTTAGTACATTGCATATACTGTATCTTTTAGTTGGTGTCATGTGAACAATAGTAGGTTGTCTGGCATAGTAGTCTTTAGATTAGATATCCTAGCTCGTACAGAATACTGTAGGCATGCTTTGGATAAAACTCCAAAGTTTTGTGGTACATGTAAGCATAGTGTCAAAATATGCAACACAGCATAACATTGTCAGGATTCATGCCTGCATTTTCACGGCAAATCACATTAGTCTTACTTATGCTATTAGTTCTCCAAATACATTTTCATTTAAATAAGTTAGTTTGAAATTACAGGTACAAGCATGGCTGAAGCAAAAAGGCTTCCTCAAACCTGGTTTTATATTTTTCTTACCTGCTGACACAGTATTTTTAATACATTATTTAAAATAAAGAAGTCTGTCCATCCGTCTATCTATCTATCTATCCATCTATCTAATCCATCCAGTGGTGAGATTCAAATAATTTAACAACCGGTTCTCTGCCCCAGCGACCAGCTGAACCAGCAGTTCTCTGAACTGCTTAGACAACAACTTAACAACTGGTTCTAGGAAATAGGTGAGAACTGGTTGAATCCCACTTATATATCTATCTATCTATCTATCTTGGGTGAGGATTTTAAGTCGTATTTTTTCCTGGTTACTGCTTGGACTAATTCCTGGTAATGATTATGGCTTATCCCAGAGCTGAATATGAATATGAATATATATACAGCATGTATGCTTTCAAGTCCGTATTGGCTCCTGGAGAATGCACAGGCAAGGATCTGCAGTTTTCTTGACAAGGTTTTTAAGAAGTAGTTGTCATTGTCTTCTTAGATTTGAGGGAAAATGACTGGGCCAAGGCCATCTCGCTGGTTTTATGTCTATAGTGGAACTAGAACTGTTGGTTTCCTGTTCAGTGGTTGTTGGCATACTCCAAGATACATCATTTAGGTTTTATAGCATTTATTCCTTTTTTTTCAATCCAAGAGAAATAGAAGTGTCATAATGTGAAAGTGGATCATTGAACATAAATATAATATTTTCTCAGTGCTTGATGAATTCATACATTTTAAAAATAAGCCACCGTTTTATAATTAATTATAATGCTGACTTTAATTAATTAAACTAAAAACATAATTGTTGTGACTCATATGAAGAAAAAAAAATGCATGTGTTAGAAAACACTGTCTCAAAATTTAGTACAAACAATTTGTTCTTTTAAACCAGAATAGTGAAATTGCTTTGTCTTTTCCACCTTCATTCTACTGTGGTCAAAATAAAATTCTGGGCATTTGCTGACTCTCACTGCTCACTCTCGCTAGAAAACAGTATAAATGAATAGACTTCTAGAAAAAAACCTGTATTATGAATGAACCATTGAAAATAAAGATGTGTTCACCAACCAGTTCATTATTTAAAATATCAATCCCATTCAAACAAAATCTAGCACAGAATAGATTTTTGGTTTCTAGTGTTGAAGTCACAAATGGAGTGAAAACAGGGTTCTATATATTTCCTTTTTCAGCTATGTATATTTTTCATAAATGTACAATAGCTCTGTTATGTTCATTGTAACTGTAACATACTATAACTGCTTCTATAATTTTGTCTTTCAGATAGAAAAAGGGTGTCAAACATGTGGCGTCATGGTGGCGTCACATGACGTATCACAACTTTTCTCCCCTTCACTAAACTGGGCTTGGGCAGCATGTGACACATGTGGCCCTTGGACCTCAAGTTTCCCAGCCCTGAGATAGAAGGAACAGGATGATATCTGTATATAAACAAAAAACTGTATTCCTTGGTGCGAAAATATAGAAAGCATTTCTCATAAATATCCTTAATATTCTTTGAGGTGTAATTATAAATAAAAAAATTAAATGATTTCACGTAGATGTTAAATAAAATGAGATAAAGCCTAGGTCTCAGGATCCTTCATATTGGAGTAGCCAAGGTCTCAACTTTTCTTCCAAGTGGGATTGCCCAGTTTAGGAACAGAAAACCTAAAAGAGTGCCTTCAATTCTCAACCTTCAAGAGCAGTCCAGGAAGATTCTATGAATGATAGGTAGGTTGGTAGAGACAACTGGTAAGAAGTTCAATAAAATGAATGCACTTACCCCATTCAGGCCTTATTAAGGATATTCCACAAAAGCAACAACAAAGTTTCTTTTCCATATATAAGAAACTGGGATGACAAAGATCTAGACAACCACTTACTCAAGGATCCCTTGAAACTGAATCCCAACCATTTTATCCAATACTGAAAGGGAAAGTCTTTGAAATGGAAAAATTGGAGATGAAGTGCAAATTTTCTAGTGCTACCTAAATTGATTTTTCTTTAGGAGTAGTCTTATTGTCATCTCTTTCAACACAACCAACCCTACACCTTCCATAAAAGAACACCCCTCAGTATTCTGGACTAGCATCTTATTCTCTTCTTGCACTTCATCATCTTTATCCATTTATTCACTGTCCATAGGATCAAACTAATTTCAGGTGACCATATAAGATAATAAATCAAATGAAATCCTAATCAAGCCCTAATAAAATCATAAGACTCAGCAAAACAGGCCTCAAGCTTTTGGCAAATATGAGCAGTTTTGTCTTGTAAATGTTTCACAAACATGTCACAACAGCCATGGTTTTGCCTGCTAATTTTCAGACGGAAGGTTTTCCACTAATCATCTTGCCTGCTAATCTTCAGAAATAAAAAGGTTACCTTAATCAGATTACCAATTGGCATTCCAAACATTCAATAAAGGCAGACAAGTATTAATATTTCTTTAATGTCACTGTGTAGACTCATATATAAGCTCATTAAGATTCCTCTGATTAACCAAACTTTGTTCTTGTTTATCATCATTGACAGTCAGGTTTTCTTCTTGCCTCATGTCTGAAAGCTACTAGAAAAACCAAAGGGCATACATAGATTGGCAGATAGGGAAGTCTTATATACTAACGGAATCTGAATGATAGTACTCTATGAGGAATCTATCCTAAATTATAAATTATGAAGTGATTCATTAAGGGGAATCAAAAAGTCTCTCTTTGGCCTATCTGATTCTGGGAAAATTCAGATTTAGTCTATGATGAGGTTGTGCTGTCCCATGAAAGACCTGTGTGTAAACTGAAGGTCGTCTTCTTATACAGATTCTCCTCCTTTCTTTGTGATTCATTTAAATCCAGAAGACAGGTGCCACCACAAGATGGGATACTTCTTGGGTATCATCACATTATACTGAATTACCAGATTATCAGAAACAAAAGTGTGTTCACTACAAAGTCAAATAATGGAATACACGGAGCTCTAAATCTCAGCATTGGGTTGCATTGGAATGCCCCCAGAGTGGCCTATACTCTACTGGGTTTTTTTTCCCCAAGAACCTGGATATGGTCATTGAATTAGGTTTTTTGTCAATCCTGCCTCAGTTTGAGCCTCTAAATAAGAATGATCCTTAACACCATCATCTTGAGAAAAGTATAGTTTACTACAAGCCAAGTGTATACAATAGCACAAAGCCAGAACTGAAATTCACACATCAATTCCCCAAGTAAAAACTTTTCCCCTTTTAGGCATTTGCCATTGCTACACACACACACACACACACACACACATTATCCTATCAATCTCCAAGAATATATTTCAAAAATATCTCTGATTGTAGATTGGCCCACAGATGCATTTTTCTCATAGCAAGGTGATCCTGAAATACTCACTGTCAGGGTTCCATACAACATCAGCTTGACACTCTCTTAAAGAGGCATCTTCACTTTTGTAACATTTACTTTCTTCCCAAGCTCTCCCACTCCCTTCAGGGTTAATGGCAGGCATGAAGAAGAAAAGAAAAAAGTGAGCCGCTGCATCAATTTTCCCTTGTGCTAAATGAATATATAAAAAGGAAAGACCAAATTTTCTTATAACAAAAGGAAAATAAAGAGTTAGTACATTATTTGGTGAAAGCTATGAACTCACTGGCTCATTGGCTTTAAAGACTATGACCTTGCTAGCAATTCTGATACACTTTAAAATAATATTTGCAGTTTGCTGTCAAGAATATAACTAGAAAAACCCTCCAAATCATTAGGAGATGGAGCTCAGTGACTAGATCCTTCGGATTAACAATAGTGCTGATTTTCTCAAATCATACTTATCACTGGAGGTTACATCAAAATAATTGATATTTGCTTTCTTTATTCTGTTTAGGATTAATCTAATTGATTACTTCAAGATTGAGAGAAAATATTTTAGAAAATTGGTTAAATGTGCAAAATAGATCACTATAAATGGCTTTTCAAAATGTTGGTTGACCTTGGAATGCTACAGTAGTTTAAAGTACAGTGTTCCTTACGTATATAATAATGATCTACATGGGAGATTTGTCAAATGAAAATCTTTTCTGCAACTCACACAAAATTAATTGTCTAAATTATATGAACTAAATCTTGATAAGTCTGAAATTTGGAATAAGTATGAGCTTTGAGCTGATAAAGCAAAAATCAAATTGTTCAGCAACAACAACATCACATATGCTTGGAGAAAAAAATGATAGGGAATTGGAAGAATGGAGCATCTTGCCAATAGTTAAACAAACAAATGGTTCTATTATGCTTTGTGACTGCTTAGCAGCTAGTGCACAGGAAATACTGTGTAGGTGGAAAGAATAGATTCAGCAGAATATTAACAAACTGCAAAATGTTACACAGAGACTGAAGGAAAATTAAGCTGAAAAGAAGTTGAGTATTTCAACAGACAACAATCCAAAATGTACCCTGAAATCAACCATCAAGTATCTACAGAGAAGGAAAAACATTTTTGAAGTGGCCTTAATAGTCCTCAGATTTGACTGTTACTAAAAACCTGTTGAGAGGAATATTAAGCATAGAGTATATCCAAGAGGATCTAAATATATTTTTATATGAGAAGAATTCTGCAAGGAATAGCAAAGCAGGAATAGAAAACTCTTACCAGGTTATAGGGTGTTCTAGGAAATATGCTAGTAATTTCTATCAAAGAAAGTATTACTGACTCTAAGGCTATTGAAATTTCTCCAGCTGCCATAGTTACTGTTTTATTGCTTTCAATCTATAAAAAACTGTACAGAAATAATAACCTTGCATTCAGATTTTCAGAAAAAGTTTTCTCTATACCATGTAGAGATTGTGTCAGCTTGTGTTCACTTGTGATTCATTGAAATATATAATTTGACAGAGAGCTTAATCTATAGTAGACAAACATAATTTGAATTGAAATGTCATTTACTTTCTGTTTAAATAATAATTATTTTATATTTTTTTAAATGCAGGACCTTCTTTTTCCAAAAGTTGACTTAAATTTATACTAGAATTTTAGGTTTAATTATATAGCTCCATTACAGCTAAATCATAAGGATAATTAATATAAAGAATATATGAGTGCTGCATAAACAATATTAAATGAAGAATGATAAGCAACTACTACATGGCCAAAATTGGAAAGATGGGTGTGAATCAGAAGGTATCATTTCCAGACTGAGTTTATTTTCAAAATTAAGCACTGCTGCTTGGGACCAATGATATATTACAGAATATTTTGTTAGCATATTGCAGCAATTAAATATCAGAAATCTTTTGGCAGTTTCTTGCTTGCATTTCTTTGATGTTCAGTCAAATGTGCATGTAACCACACATCTATTTCTTTTATATATAATTTGGCTCAAGTCACATTTTCCAGACAGAGGTTCATATTTCATGACTACAATTCCAAGAAAAAGATACCTTTGATCATGTTCATTAGGGAAGGCAAAACACAGGACTTATGAAACCCAAATTAATTTTGATTAATGCAATCAAAGCAGTTTAAAAATGAAACTATGTGCATTTAATAAAATAAAATGTATTAATTTGAAGCAATTAAATATTAATTGTGGAATCCTTTTGAGGATACCTATATAAAAATAAGCATATAGAGAGAAGATGTTCTTTCTGTATATATTTTGCTATGAGCATTCCCTCCTATTTCCCACCCAAATACAGTTAGAGCTAATTACAACTGGATTCAATATTAGGACTACTGAGAAGTATTGACCAGCTTCAGAACAGACCATTCTTCACATGAGGTTTAGTAAACATAAGTACTCCTCTGTGTCTCTGTCTCTTTATTCTGGGCTGCTCAGTCAAGACTGGGGGCTGCAGGCAGCCCACTACCTTTTAAAGAGGGGGAGGGAACCATACAGCCCATACAGAAACAGTGTCCAGCATGGCAGGTGCAGACCAGGTAGAGAATCCTGTTCGTGCATGCGCAGACACAACAATCCTCCCCACCTGGCTGGTGTCCATTATCGTCTGGTTGCATCTAAATATGCAGGGCGGCACCTTGCACTTTCCAATCTGCGCATGCCTGTCCTTATTTCTTCTGTGCCATCACTGGAGACTGTCGAGTGGGATCAAGTCTCTGCTTCCTGTTCTCTTTGTGGCTGCTGGGCCTCCATGGCAGGTGTCTCTGGTCGCCTTGGTCTTCTGGCCCCAGGTAGGAGAAGAGTTGCTCTACTTGCTGGTCATTCTGCTGTTGTTTGTTCCTCTTGTCGGTCCTCCGCTTCATCCCCTCATTCTTCCTGGATCTGGTCCTCCTCTTGTAGTCTGTCCCTCAGTTGATCTATATGTCTTTTACATTCCCTGCCATCTTTCAGGAGAACGGAGTATGTTCGGGGGCTTGTGACTCTGGTGATTGTCCCTGGGACCCACTTTGGCTGTCTGGCATATTTTTTTGAGTAGACCACCTCCCCCACTTGAAATGTATTTACTGTCGGGGGGTTTTCTCTCCGTTGATGTGTTGTATAGTCTGGATGTGATTGGTCTAATGCTATTCTTGGTTCCAGCCCATTAATGATTCGGCCGGGCTCTGTTTGGTCATTGCATTGTGGATGTGACATGTTGAGCCATCAGGTATTTGTTGATCTTTTGCTGCAAGTCTCCTTGCTCCATTCTTTGTAATGCCTATTTAATTGATCAGACATCCTGTACTGCCATCTCATTCCCAGCTGGGTGAAATGGGGCTGAGGTAGCATGCCTGATGCCTTGACTGGCAAGGTTGTCCCCAAATTTCTTTGCTGTAAACCGTGGGCCATTGTCTGACATGATGACATCTGGTAGTCCATATGTCATGAATAGCTTCTGTAATAGTTTAATTATGCTGTCTGTCGTGGTGGAGTTCATTTAGGTTATTTCTGTCCATCTGGAGTGTGCATCGATAATTATGAGTAGCATTTGCCCTTGGATCGGTCCTGTGAAATTCATGTGAATTCGGGACCACGGTTTCTTGGGTTCCTCCCAGTTTGTTGGTGTTGCAGCTGGTGGCAGTGGTCTGGCATGGCTGGCACTTCTTTATTTTTCATTCTATATATGAGTCCATTTTGGGCCACCCGACATAGCTTCTACCTAGTGTTTACATATGCACTATACCTGGGTGACCCTCATGTAGGTTGTTGAATATTTGGTTTTGCAGTTTGGCAGGGATGACTACTCGATTTCCCCATAGAAGGCAGCCTTGCTGATTTGACAGCTTGTGTTGGCGGTTCTCAAATTTTTTGAATTCCGCACCTTGTGGCTGTGCTGGCCAGCCTTTCCTGACCCACTGGCATACTCAGGCTAGCGTGTTGTCTTTTTCTGTTTCTCTTGTGATGTCACTTGCTGAGATGGGTGTTTCGCTCATGCCATCTATGAGGAGGATTTGTGCCACCAGTGCTGGGTGTTCTATTTTTGTTTTGAGGGGCATCTGCTGAGGGCATCAGCATTGGCTATTTCTGTGCCTGGAATGATGGCTATTGTGACAGAAGTAGAATTCCTGGGTTACAAAATAGGTGCGGCAGGAATTCACCCCACCCTGGAAAAGACAGAGGCAATCAAAATAGCACCCACCCACCCAAAATAAAACAGAACTGCAGGCTGGGACTGTTAAACTTCTACAGCATGTTCCTGAAACAGAAAGCCACAATAGCCAGTGAGTGTAGCCATTTTGGACCCCCTGGTTGGCTTGATCCTGTGTATGTCATCCTCTTCAGCTGAGTCTGTGTCACTGCCATCTTCTATGTCCTCGTGGTGGACTGTCTAGGCTCAGTGGCTGCCAGGGTTGGGCATTTTGTTGGTGGCTTCTGTGATGGTGGCTTTCTTGACAGTTATTTGGAGAATGAGGATGCTCCTGGCGAGCAATCACCTTCTGAGCTTTTCATCCATGAGGCCACAGATAAAATGATCTTACAGTGTCTTATCCAACTCTGGGAATTTGCAGTCCATGGCCTCTTCTCGGATGGCTGCCAGGAAATCTGCAATCCCCTCACCCTCTCTCTGGCTCTGGTTGTAAAAAGCGTAATGCTGGTCCATCTTGGATGGCTGGGTTGCATAGCGTCCCTTCAGTTTTTCTTGCATTGTGGTCCAGGATATTTCTGTCACACACTGCAGAGACGTGATCACCTGCACCATGACTTGCGGTCCAAGTCTTTTGGGACATGACACAAGAAGCTTTCCATACCTGGATTGGGGGATTTTTTTGCCATTCCTCCTTGCAAATCCTTTCAAGCATATTCAGGTTGGATGGAGACTTTTAGTGGACAGCCATTTTTAGGTCCCTCCAGAGATGTTTAATAGGGTTCAAGTCAGGGCTTTGGGTGGGCTCTCTAGGACATTTACAGAGTTGTCCTTAAGCTACTCCTGTGTTCCCTTGGCTGCATGTTTAGGATTATTGTCATGTTGGAAAGTGAATCTTCATCCCAGTTTGAGGTTCTGAGTGCTGTGGAACAGGTTTTCATTGAGGCTATCCCAGTGGTGGAATTCAATTCATTTTACTAATGGTTCTGTGGGTATGGCTTGGTGAGTGTGGCTGGGTGGTCGTGTGACTGGGTGGGCAGTTTCTGTAAGCAGGGCAATAAAGATTAGGCTAGAAACAACACCAGAATTTTTTTCCCCTGACTTCCTTCCTTATTTATTTATTTATTTAT
>JAEANM010026167.1:0-10797 GCA_017656035.1 Myanophis thanlyinensis
AAATAATATTACACCACGTGCTATACATAGGAAAGGAAGATTTGGGTTCTCGGATGAGTCCTCATAATTGCCAAAATTAATTATTCTCTATTCTGAAGTATGTTGGGCATTTAGTAAATAGGTATCAGTAAGAAAAACAGAAAATATTCTCAAGCCAATGAACTATTTACTTTTTCAAAAGCAGACATCTTAATCCTATTACTGGTAAATTATACTATACATTGTGAAAGCAAACAAGCAAGAAATATTTGAAACATGCAGTTAATTATAATACCAAGTGAAACATAATATTTATGTTCTCCTGGCATAACAGCAATTTTTCTTTCAGCATCTCTGAGTCATGCATAGATGGAAGACTTGAAACTGGAGACAATATTTAAAAGGGGGGAGAGAAAGCTGTACTTTTGGAATTCCCGCCGTGTTTTGTGGGACTAGCAATGCAGAAAATATTAATTTTTTTCACATACATAGCAATTCTCTTAGGAAAAGACTCTTCTCTATGCAGAAATAATGTCAACAGTCAGAAAAAAATATAGTTTTTTAATGAATTTTTTATTTATCTCCAAAGTGAAAATACAGACAAAAAAGAAAAAAAGAAGACATCAACTACAAACAAAACAACCAAACAAGCAAAAGAAGTAATAAAAATGGACAACGAATAGCAAATATATCACTAACATTAACATTAAACATTAAAATGTCCACCCGGGTTGAATGCTGAAAAATATAGTTTTAAAGTATAGCTTTCAAGACAAATAATAATGGGACACTGATATTAAGAATACTACCATTTTACAAACTGGCTAGCCAGTCTTCCCAGGACATTGGGTGACTCTGTTAAACAGACTCACCTCTGTCTGCCAGCAGCACATAATCCAGAATAAGTGGGTCAGTCAGATATCAATCATTTTTTTAATCCTCTCAGCTGCCAGAAGAAGTATGGAGGTCATCCTGATTTGTTTTTAACATAAGGAAAAGAAAACATGGTGGTAATAGGAACAAAATCGTGTCACCATGGTAGTTAATTGAGCAATAGTTTGTTTATTCCAAACAGATCCAGAACTGCTTCCAGCTCAAACTAGATTTGCATAGACTTTACAGATAAAGAGTTTAAACACAAAGGTTTTCTGTATTTAACTCCATACTATATCTACCACTATATTACCTGAGTTCTTTAGCTATATACAACACTGTTAAAGATGTTAAAGATCACAGTAGAAGATAAATTGTTCTCCTTTTTAAAAAGTCTGGTTTAACTAGACATTTGTTTGTTTTCCCTCTCTCAGTTAAATGCAGTAGATAAGTATTCAGTTTAATAAAGAATGATGCAACAGCTACAGAGCCAGAGGGACTAAGCCAGAGGTGTCAAACAGGTGACTTGTGGGCCGGATGCAGCCTGCGATAGGCCAGAGTTGTCCCATGGGGCAGTCCCAGAGATGGCAAGGGACCAGACTGTGCCACCCTGTGCCACCCTGGCCCACCCACTCAGTCAGTTGTGATGACTGGGCCATGCTCCAGGCCCCCTCAAGGGCAAACAAAATCTTGATATGATTCACAATGGGATTGAGGTTGACACCCTTGGTCTAAACTCTTGGTCTAAGACAACGAGTCAAAATCTATCTGCAACAATGGAAAGTTGCAACATTGGGCAGCCATTTTTTTTCTCAGACTAACTTATTTTGTGGGGTTTATGTTATAGCCAAACACATTTAGGGGTTGGCCAGGTAAACTACACTGAGCAACTAGAGAATAAACAGGATAAATAACAAAGAAATAAATGGAAATATATATTCAAGTTCAAAATCTCTTCTCAAGGTCTAGATAAAGTGTTGGAAGATTATGCCCTTTGGCTTAATACACCTTTAATTGAAACCTTATACATTATATCACACCAATCCAGAACCAAACAAAACACAATAGGACTGAAAATGAAATGAAAAGTTAGCTCAGGAGAATGTTTTCTCTGGCAGAGCATTCAGGCCGCCACAGGAGCCCCCGACACAAGTGATGGTGAGTTAGATATGCCCACCCTAGCCACGCCCACTCCAGCCCCCTGAGGTCAAACATAACCCTGATACAGCCCCCAATAAAATTGAGTATGACACCCCTGATGTATCTCAATCTTCTACACTGCTATTCTTCATGTACTACTCAGCATCCTGGCCTGTGAGTCTGGATGATGAAAAGCCATGAGTATCCTAAATATCTTTTTATTTCTTAACAGCTGTTACAGTAAAACACACATTGTGTCTCTATTCAATGTGCAATTCAATGATAAATTTTCCTAGAATCATAGAGGATTGCAGGATCTGCCTCTACAATAAGGTAGTTTGTGGTTTGTGGTGGTGGGGTTTTCTGTATATGCATTTGAGAACCTATGCTCCCCTATACCAGATGCTGCTGAATAATTCTCCACTACTCCAACCAGCACAGCCAATGGAGAAGTTCTGGGAAATGGAGATCAAGAATTGCTAGAATGTTACATGTTCTTATCTTGCTCTACAATTTTACAACTGCAAATATTTTTTTAAAAAAGGTTTCAAGTGGCATAGATAATATTTGTTTACGCACTTATTAGTGAATTTTATAGCAAAACATTTTCAAGAAGATGATTGAACAATGAACATTAATTTAAAACCACAAAAATCCAATAAAAACACAGTTTTGGTAATTGCACACTATAAAAACTTACCCACAAATGGTAGAACAGAGATTAAAATGCATTTAGCCACAGTCACAAAAAATCAAGGCAAGAGGAGCCACAAACATATTGTCATAAGACTAAAAAACATATAATTTCCATTGAGAATAGGAAGATTAAGATATTAAAACTTTAACTCATTTATAGAGACATTTAAAAGGATGCTTTCCCCCCAGTGGTCACTTCTAAATTACAAAAGTTGGATCACAAGGGACAGTTTCCTAATCATGGAAGTTTCTCCTCTTAAAATTTGAATTCAATTATGCTATTCTCTGGATTCCATTTGTTTCTAAGTTCATCTGCATACTATTAAAACTTTTGTATCTATATCCTTTAACTGAGTGAAACAGTGCATCATAAGGCAACAATGCTTGAATCAAGCTACCTCAAATGGGCTAACTTAGAGAATCCATTGAAAATTCAGGATTTGTGACTGTCACAACTTTGACATTTAGCAAAGTTGCCACCATTAGAGATTCTAGATGGGTTCCACCTAGTGGTGGGATTCAAATAATTTAACAACCAGTTCTTTGCCCTAATGATCAGCTGAACCAACAGTTCTCTTACAAAGTTAACAACTAGTGAATAGGCGCAAACTGGTTGAATCCCACCTCTGGTCCCACCCCACCCTAGCCCTCCAGAAACTTGGTAGACTAGCTGTTCTTTCAGCTTCCAGTGGGCAGTCAAGCATGGTCAAGCTGGTAGGAAATTAGAGCTTGCTTCCATGCCCACTGCTTTTTTGCCTTTAGTCATTCTGTTTCTCTGTTTAGCTTAAAAAAATCTCTGAAATGATAACCCAATAAATCCTAGGTTGTCTACTTTCTCTTAAAATTCTGCCTCAGATTAAACTTGGAATATATCTTGACTATATTTCTTACATTATGTTTATTTAAAAACTAAAAGTAATGGAAGTAAGCATGATTGTGTTATTGGGAATTATATTCACTCATATTTGGAGAATATTAAATTAGAAAAAAAAACTGGTGTAAATAATTATAATGGCTGACAGTTGATAATCCAAGACCGGCAGATAATATTTTAGTATTAATTTTTAACATGGATAAATGTTTACATATTTTAAACTCTCACCTAGTATCAAATAATGTGGAATGGATTCAGTCTTTTCAACTCTGAAAAGAACATATCTAAATGATTAATTGGTAAAATTAAGATGTATGAATTTCATGATCATGAAGAGTGTGATATAGTTTTTGTTCCCTAATTCTTCAGGACGTACAGATTTGAATATCAGGTTGCAAAAGTAAACATTACTTAACATAGCTGACATTTATCTTGTGAAAATGCAAGAAAATACATATGTGCTTATATGTTCCTTTGTCCCTTTTTTAATTTACCCCTTTTGTGTTCTGTTTCCTTATTTATTTGTTTATTTATTTTAGTTACAGGGTTTTTTTCCAAGTCTGCTGCTCAGCTTCTGCTAGCTTTGTTTGTGTCCCCATTTTTTCATCTTAGAAGAAGAAGGAGGAGAAGCTACAAAAGTTGAAGACATAGGACTTAATAAATGACCTCATATAAAGCTTTGGGATGAAGGACTAGTTTTGTAGTGATCATGATTTATCACTTATCACTTGTATGTACACTGAGAGCTCATGCACCAGAGACAAATTCCTTCTGTGACCAATCACACTTAGTCGATAAAGAATTCTATCTATTCTACATATCTAGACTTTTTGTTCCCTTTTAATGATGAATCTCAATCACTGAAGGGCAGTCACAAGGGGCAGAGTCTGAACTGTGGAAACTCTCTTGATAAATTACTAAGCAAGTTGTCATGGGATGGGCAGATCCCCATTTTTTTTTTTTCATCAAACCTGTGACTTTGATAGGCAGAATATTGGATTGGATAAAGGAAATCTAACAGTTCTTTGCTTGTGTGACAAGGAGAAATGATCCTAAGTTTACACCTAAAGAAATTAAAGTTGACAGTAATTGTTCCCCTTGGAAAATCACAAAGAGCATGAACAAAATTAGTTTTCCCGTTACTCCCCAGAGAGATAGTTTTTTTTTTTTAAAGGCTCAGGCAGTTTGGATTCAAAAGGCAAAATTATTGTAAAACACTGCAATTCTTTGATACAGTAACTAGCTTTCACAATGTATACCTCTACTATTACTCTACAGGGAGCAGGGCTCTTGAAAATAGTCTGAATCCACATGAGGAAGTTAAATCTTGTAACAGGTTAAGAAGTTTTTCTGAGAAAATATGCATCATGCAGGAAAAGGTAATTTTGAAGAACAAGCTATTTAAGACTATGGTTTTGTTCGGTACAGCAGACAGAGTCCCCTAGACCTTGCTTCAAATTTTCACAGTAGATAGATTTTTTTTTTTTCCAGTGGTAAAAGTTTCAGACTTGAAGAGTCAATTGCTGGTAAGTTTGTTTATTAGGAACGTTTTATTCTGCTTCAGTCATTTGACTTAAGGCAATAGCCAGAAATATATAATTATAGCAACATAAATACTATTGTAATATACTGTAATAATCACAAAACAAACCACCAGCCCAATGCCAGAGTAAAGAATCAGGTCTTCGACACCTTTTGAAAGGCTGGCAGAATGAGGACCATCCAGACCTGCTATTTCACACGCAAAAGACTAGGCATGTCTCCTGGAGTCCATCAGAGAGAATGGAGCATGCCCAGTTTATTGTTTAGGGCTGAAATAATAGTATTCTACATATAGTCTATTCCTGGTCCACCAAAACAACAGCTAGCACCTTGAATTAAGCCTACAGGGTGACAGTGTGGTGTTACATTGATGTACCATGGTGCACTGCCATATTCTGGACTAGTTACAGTTTCTGAGGGTTCTTCAAAGTCAGCCCTATATACCAGACACTACAGTTATCCAAACAGAAAATAAGTGAGCATGAAAAGAGCTTTCTGTATGAGGAATGGACAAAAGTGTCCCACAAGATAAATTTGTACAAAGGCCCTCCTGGTTATAGCTGCCACTTTATTTATTTATTTATTTATTCATTCATTCATTCATTCATTTGTCAAACATGTACAAGATAACAAGTATAGGTATGAACATGAACATAAATGAAGGAAGTAAATAGAAATAAATGGGGACAGTAAGACATGGACGGTAGGCACACTTGCTTTTACATTCAAGAAAACTGCCATTCAGTCTTGTTAGGGCTAAACCCAAATCTTCTTCCCCACCAGCCTCCAGATACTGAGAAAGAACTCTGAGAGTACCCTATTATTGGATGATAGCAGCATACTGATATCTGACTCTGTAGCAGTGGATAACCTCTCAATGACTTCATGTGGATATTAAATAAGAGTGGGGAAAGAGGAACCCCATAAAATAGAGTCTTGGTGCTAGATTTCCACCCTTCTACCAGCACTGTTTAAAATTGGTCCTGGAAGATTTGGCCATGGTGTCCTCTACTCCTAAAATCCTAAGCCATCCCAGAAAGATAGCATAATCAATTATATAGAAGGCTGCTGAAAGATTAAGGAAGGCAAGGATGAATACACCATCACCTGCCTTCCAGACTTCATGTACAATTACAATCAATGCCATCTAAGTAGTATACCCAGCTCTGAAGCCCAACTTCATTTATACAGGAGCCTTGGTGGCGCAGTAGTTAGAGTGCAGTACTGCAGTACAGCAGTATGTCTGCTGGTTCAAATGCCACCAGCCTCAAGGTTGACTCAGCCTTCCATCCTGGATGGAGGGCCCAGATTGTTGGGGGCAATATGCTAATTCTGTAAACATCTTAGAGAGGGCTATAAAGTGCTATAAAGTGGTATATAAATCTAAGTGCTATTGCTATACAGTCCGTTTTCTTTAGGGACTCCTGAAGCTGTTGTCCAAATTCTTCCTAAACAACCTTTCCCCAAAAGGGAAAATTGGAGACAGGGTAAAATTGTCCCATACATTGGACCAAGAAATGGTTTTTTGGAAAGGGGAACAGACCATCACCTCTTTAAGCAAGGACAGCTGCCATTCAAGAATAGATTTATCGCTGCTTGGATCCAAACATATGCTATCTCTCCAGAGACCTTAACCAACTAGACTTTAACCATCCAACCAACTCCATTTCATAACTGAGGGAGCTAGCATTTTCTGAAGACACTTCATCTGCCAGCATACTGTACACCAAAGGCACATGGAACACCATTACCTTCCCACTGAAGTGGTACCTATTTATCTATTTGCATTGCTAATTTACATGCTTTTGAACTGCTAAGTGGGCAGGAGCTGGGGTGAGTAACGAGAACTCACCCTGTCACAAAGTGCTTGGATCTTGAACCTGTGCTGTCAGCTTTCCAGAGTTTTTAACCACTGAGCTATTATACTTCCTTATCTTAAAGTACATTTGCAATAACTATTGGAGGAAAACTGAAGAACTATTTCAGTTATAAAATGTGATGTTCCATATGTATTTATTTTATTAAATTTTTAAAATGTAATTTATTCACTTATTTTCTCCAGGAGCTCCAAATGATTTACATGGGAATTTTTCTTGTTAATTAAGATCACCAGTATATAAATAGAGTCAAGTAGCTGAAGGAGCACTAAAGTTATCATGTCCTTACTAAGCGCAGAAAACAACTGAAAGTATACTAGGCCCATGATGGTGAACCTATGGCATGGTTGCCACAAGTGATACGCAGAGCCATCTTGCTGGGCACACAGGCTGTCGGCTAACTTACCTCCAGCTGAGCATGCACATGCAATTGCACATGCATGCATGCATGATTGCAGAGACCCAGCTGGTCTTTGGGCCTCCGCTGTGCATGCATGTGATTGCAGCAGGAAATCTAGCTGGTCTTTGGAGCTCTCCTGCGCATGCACACACGATTGCTCATGTGTGCATGAATGCCTACATGCAGAATGCATGCATTGCATGTACAAAAGCTGCATGCATGCACAGGTGGTGCGGTTGTACATGCAGTGCACATGAAGGAGCCGCATGTAAGTGTGGATGGCATGTGCAAAGCATGTACTTTTCAGCACTCGGTATGTAAAAGGTTTGCCACTACAGTCCTAGGCTATTGAGCCCTTGTGTGAATACCTTCAATGAAGGTCCACCACCATTTGGATCAAAATGTGTCAAAATACTCATACTACCATTTTTGTTTTTGCTTTTTATAAACAAGATAATATTTGTCTATTTGACTATCCACTATCTGTGTCAGTCTCACTGAGCAAAAGATTTACCCTGACAATTTCTTTTTCTTTTCTATTGTAGCATGACATACTTACATTAGATGCTCAGAATGTCTGTTTAATTAGTAAACTAAGGCAATTACTCCAGACTCTTGCAGTCCTGATTGTGACTCCCAATTCAGCAGTAAACTTGCATATGGCACAGATTATTTTGCACTGCACCAGGTATCATTGCCAATTGCCTGTCTGCTGTCTTTTCTCTATACTTTTTTATTTGTAATTACAATTTCTTTTGAGTGCAATTTCTTTCCCATTTTTAATTCCTTTGACCTCTCCCTTTCCTGAATTTTTTTAATGGATGTCATTATTATATTCCCTTTCTCTTACCAAGAAAGCTAATGCCAGCTTAGATACAGCCCAGCAAATAGGTATGGGAAATATGCCAGAAGGTTTCCCACTAAGGAGTACAGCTGTTCTCTTCCCTCTGAAGAATAATTCATTGCTGCCTTGAAATACTCTGTCTTCATTGGCTTATAGACACTGAGCTGCAGAATCTGTAGGCGAAGTTGGTTGCTCTTTAGAGTAACATCATCTACTGTGTGGTGCAGTGCCCTACTACTGGGAGATCATTTCTATTGCATTGCTTTCCTGACAAGCAGGATTTAAGGTCTGGCTGAGTCCCTGCTTCTATTCTTTTTCTGATTACAAGAAGCAATCAGGCCAACACACCACTGATAGATCTTTGTCCTACCCAAATATTTATTTTTAAACCTGAGCCATAGACATTAATGGGTTAATGCACAGAGATGCACTGAGCTGTTCTTGATAGTGCTGCTTGCACAATGTCAGCAAATGGAAATAGATTGACCAATGAACTTCATGGGTGCTAACAACAAACCAGCAGTCACTTCTGAAGTTGTCGTTTTTAGAACAACAAAAAATAAATTGTTGTGCTATTGTACATCAGACTCATATGTTCTTCTGAGAATCGGAAGGATGTGTTCTTAAATGGACACAGGCAGCACCCTGGAAAGTCAGTGGCTTCCATTAGCATTCACTTTAAACCTACTATAATAAAGCCATTCTTAACTATAACATTTATATTTTTACTCAAGTTATTTCATAGCTATTCCAAGGTCTGAACTTGAAAGCTCAGACCTAGAAATGTAGGAAGAATCCTTTGGGCCATAAACTTTGAAACTTTCCATGTTTTTCTTTGTTCATGTCTCCCTTATATTCTCCACCTTCCTTTTAGACCACTGTACTTTATGTGTTTATAAATGTTTAATGGGGGGGGTGAGGTGTTGGCTAATTTTAATTTTAAAAAAATGCATACTGCTAATTAACACATGGTATCTTTCCATGTGATGCAACAACTTCAAGTGACTTTCAGGAGATGTTAGTAAGTTGTAGGACAAACTCCGTGTCACATCACAATTTTGCATTCCCGATTTTCCTTCTGTATTGGTTATGGCACAACACAATTGCTGGTTTAGATGGCACATTCAATCCACTCTTGCAAATGACTGGCATCTCTCTTAACTATCAGTTAGTGCATCAATGCCAACAGAGCTGGTAATATCACATTTCTTTGAAAGGATATCCGCTGGCATTTTGACTGGTTTGACAATGATCTCTTGTGTTGGTCCCACAGAATGTTGAAATAGACTACTTTGAATCTGCTGTGCCTTCAGCTATTTCTTTTTGTGACATAACCCAACCAGACAGTTATATTTTGACTGGCTGTTGTACATGTTTGATGAGATGCTAAACCATTCCCCCATTTGCAACATGGCATGAATAGAATAATTTGTTAAGCAGAACTTATTTCAAAATAGATTGTTCCCTAAGGAAAATATCAATATACAATTGTCCATATGGCTTCAGACTTTCCTAAAGCTGCCCCGTCTGTCTTTACCTTCTACATTTATTTAATGAAAATAATATATAAGCAAGAATGTTTTTAACCATTTTTGACTGGTGTCTGTTACACTGAATCAGTTAGAACAAATTAACAATTATTTGGTTCAAATAAGAGTAATGATTGTAAACATTTTTGATACATATTTGTTGCCGGTCAGAGATAGTGTGCAGTTTCTAATCTATAACTCAGCTCTGGTCGTATTTACTGTTTTCTTTACAAAATTATTGATCTCAACCATATCCTTTATCATTAAAATATGAGAACAATGAAACATAAAGGCTTGGGTGTTATAGTAATCCTCAATTTATGACTCTACTTGGTACTGAAATTTCCATTGCTGAGTGGATTCCAATGCTGTCATAAGTATAATGTCACATGACTGAATTGTTTAGCAATGACAGTCCTGGTAGTTCCTGTTGCCTTTGTTAACAAAATTCCACTGGTTGTTAGGCGAATACCCACTCCAGTCAACTCCAGCCCAGAACTTCATAAGGGAACTCTTTCTCTTCTTTGATTCCTCACCTCAGCTTATCTCCACCACCTCCACATCTGCCCTTTTGACTGCCATACCAATGGCACTCCTCAGTTGTGGCTTTCCAAAGTATCACAAGAAAGAATTTGCAGAATAACAGAGTTGGAAGGGACCTTGTAGGTCATTTGAGTGGAAGGGACCTTGTAGGTCAGATGAGTGGACTTCAACTCCCAGAATTCCCCAGCCGAATGCTGGGAGTTGAAGTCCATGCATCTTTAAGTTATCAAGGTTGAGAAACACTGTCCTACATCATTCCTGACATATGGCAGTCCAGTCTCTTCTTGAAAGCTTCCAGTGGTAAACTTCCCACAACTTCTGAAGGCAAGCTCCGATTCTCCCCCCCCCCCCCACTGCAGGGAGGCAGAGCCAATAAAATGGTTCCGCCCCAGGTGCCTGATGGATCCTGCTAGGTTCCTGACGGAGCTTGAGCCGTTTCCCGAGGCACTTACACACGACCCGGTTGGAGACCTAGTCGCCACCTGGGAGAGGGTGGCGGC
>JAEANM010026169.1:0-10797 GCA_017656035.1 Myanophis thanlyinensis
GGCAAGAGGTGCTGTCTCAGGAATTCTGGGAGTTGAAGTCCATGAGTCATGAAAGAGCCAAGGTTCCTTACCCCTGACTTAGAGAGTGTGGAAAGTCTAAATGCTATTGTTATTGCTATTTAAGAACACATTTAAGCATGCATATTCCAGCTGGTTGGTCATTATGATTGTATGATTGTGTATGTGATCAATAAAATTTGAAATTGAATTGAAATTGAATTGAATTATTCAAAAAAGAGAGTAATGGCACTGCTGGAATGGGATGGTGAAACAGGATGCAAGCTCAGATTTGCATAAAATTAGCAATATGGTAAATCAGATAAGCACAGATAGGTGGTAGAATCTTGCTGATGTCCTGGTTCCACTCCACGAAGTTCTTAAAATAATGCAGTTGAAAATCCATCCCATTTACAGGGTAGCAAGAACTTGATACCCCAACAAGAGTTATGAATAGGATGTTTCTAAAGGATTGATGTGAAGGTGACCCCTTGCCCACATTCTTCTACACATCTGAACCTCAGCTTCTTTTCTTGACAAATGTACCTTTCTTTTTGTTGAGAGCATATGCACCACAGACAAATTCCTTGTGTGTCCAATCACACTTGGCCAATAAAGAATTCTAATCTAATCTAATCTAATTGGTTGCCATTCTTGGGAACTGACTGCAGAACTATTACACACTGATTGATAAAATACAATGAGACGTGCAGATCTGTATGTTGGAGTAACAAAACAGCCACTTCACAAACATATGGCACAACATACGAGAGCAGATCTATCAGGATAAGATTCAGCAGTCCCTCTGCATTTGAAAGACAAAGGACACTCTTTTGAAGAGAGGACAGAGAGGACCACTGGTTTGAAAGAGGGATCAAAGAGGCCATCTATGTCAAGACTGAACAGCCCTCTCTCCAATAGGAGAAGGGATACGATATCATCCATCTCCACTCTACAACAGTCCTTTAGCAGTTCCAAGAAGGTTCCACACCTCTTTGCACTATTCAGATGACCCTGAGGGCACAGATAATCCTCCAAGGGGTCTCAATAATCCTCAGGAAGAGTGCTAATGATCAGATGACTGCAAGGAATATAACTCAGTCCATTTTCCACCATTCAGTCAGAACTGGGGAAGCTTGTTGGGTGAGAGATAAAATGTCTTCAAGCAAAATCAAAGAAAATCCATTTGCCTTTTGAAAGCACTTTTGGGATAAAATCCAAGCTGCTCCTCATATGAAGGTAATGTCTACTGTCCGTGAACCTGCAAGTTTTTATTTTTTAGAAGCGGAGACTAACTTGATGAACTTCCCAGATATCATTAGCTCTAATGAACTCTGAACTGCTGGTGAATCACTCCCAGACACCCATCAGAGAAGATGCCCCCACATCTGCCCTCACCACACACAATTGCTTCCTTTCCTCTGCAACGAGGGCAAACGCTGTGCAAAAGGAAGCTTCCTTTTGCTTTTCTGATTATTTCCCAATCGCTCCTACAAGATACAGAAACTCATTTTACAAGGTTCAGCAAGAAGTCACTCTCGGGCCACAGAACTGTCATAAAAGCAGGCAGACATAACAAAACAAAATATCGCCAAGATGGTGAGCGGGGCAAGGCCTTATGAAAATCTTGAATTAGATTGTGCCAGCATGGCCCAAAATATGCGCAACTCTCCTAGGAGATTTTCGGTGTTTCTTTACTGTGCATGCTCCCTTAGCTCTTTATTTTCTTTCTACACCGTTCGCCTCTAAAAACATCTCAAGATGGTCCACCATAACCCCATAAAACAGAGATTAAAACCATTAATAAAAGTGTGTATTATGACCTTTTACAAATGTACAAAACAAAACCAGCAATAACATAAAAGAACAACAAAGTATAAAAACAGGAGTACGCTAAAAATATATTGCCACCCATATGCTCCCCGCTGAAGGGTAAATTCCAAGGTTTCTCTTCTGGATATTTTTGTTTTATGGCTCCTGATCTTTGGACTGGACAGTGCTTTAAATAAGGAGCAGTTAACCACTTCTATGGCATCAAATAAATTAAGTAAACAAACAAACAAATATTTTTTTAAAAATACATGCTGGTATTCCCACTCTATAAGCAGCTTCCTTCTACATTTTGGAAAGGAAGGAGAGGACTGGGACATTATCATGATGATTAGGGGACTGGAAGCTAAAACATATAAAGAATGGTTGCTGGAACTGGGGATGTCTAGTTTGATGAAAAGAAGGACAGGGGGTGATATGGTAGCAGTGTTCCAATATCTCAGGGGCTGCCACAAAGAAGAGGGAGTCAAACTATTCTCCAAAGCCCCTGAGAGCAAGACAAGAAGCAATGGATGGAAACTGATCAAGCAGAGAAGCAACCTAGAACTAAGGAGAAATTTCCTGACAGTCAGAACAATTAATCAGTGGAACAACTTGCTACCAGAAATTGTGGGTGCTCCAGCATTGGATGTTTTTAAGAAGAGATTGGTAACCATTTGTCTGAAGTTGTGTAGGATTTTCTGCCTAAGCAGGGGGTTGGACTAGAAGACCTCAAAGGTCCCTTCCAACTCTTCTTATTCAAATTCAAATTCAAGATGCTTTTTATGGATTTTGACTTAGTATGTTTATTCAGAAGCCAGACTCAATGAACAGGCAGTCCTCAATTTAGGATGCTAAGTGAGCCCCAAGTTTAGGTTGCTAAGTGAGAAGTTTTGCCCCATTTTATGATTTTTGTTGCCACGTTTGTTAAGTGAATCACTATAGTTGTTAAAGTATTAACATGACTGTTAAGTGAATCTGACTTTCCTATTGACTTTGCTTGTCACAAAAGGGGATCACATGACCCTGGGATTCTGCAAACGTCATAAATATGAATCAGTTGGTCAAGCAACCGAATGTAAATCACGTGACCATCTGGATGCTGCAATGGTTGTAAGTGTGAAAAATGGCCATAAGTCACTTGTAACTTCGAATGGTCACTCAGTGAACTATTGTAAATTAAGGACTACCTGTACTGAATGAGATTTAACCTGGCCTAAGTACAGGTAGTCCTTGACTTATGACCACAATTGTGTCCCAAATTTTTGTTACTAAGCAAGACAGTTAAGTGAACTTTGCCCCATTTCACAACCTTTTTTGCCACAGCTGTTTAAGCGCCACTGTAACTTCAAATGGTCACTAAACGAACTTATTAAGTTGAGGACTTAATGGATTTTGGCTTGATTAGCATGTTTTAGAAAGCACATTTGCTAAAAGGCCAAAGATTTATGCGATCTGAAGAGAAACTTCTATTTATTTGCACAAAAATGGAAGCAGACTTCGATTCCCAGCACGGAAGAATGGTTGCAGAAATTGATGAAATTGGCTGAAATGGCAAAACTGACTACTTCGATTAAAGAAAAGAACGTAAGTATTTTTGTTTCACATGGAAACCGTTTCTGAACTTCATGCTCGATGTGGAAAAGAATAAAACTCTGACTTTGGGTTTCACAGATTCGACCGATAGATCTTTATAGAAATGGATTGTTCAATTCAATCCAATCCTTTATTGTCAATGCACAACATTGTCCAGCGAAATTGAATGTATGATATATATGATATATATATACATGGTAATATGTAGTTCATACTACTATGGAAAAGCAAAAAGTTGTGATTTGATGTTAATGCCTTGTTTTACTGTAACAGTGTGTGTCGGAAGTCAATGCTTCTTTCTTTGCCCCACCCCTTATCTTCCCCCCCTCCCCTCCGCCCGCTCTCTATTTACGGTACTTTTGTATTTGTATTTTATGATACTCTATAACTCAATAAAAATGCTTATGATAATAAAAAAGGAAAGCATGTTTACTCAGAAGCTAGATTCAATGTACAAAATGAGATTTAACCAGGATTTAGTAAAGTTCTACACTGCAGGGGTCTTCAAACTTGGCCATTTTGTGACTTGTGGACTTCAACTCCCAGAATCCCTCAGCCAGCAAAAGCTGGCTGAGAGAGCAAAAACTGGCTGAGGGATTCTGGGAGTTGAAGTCCACAAGTCACAAAATTGCCAAGTTTGAAGACCCCTGTTCTACAGCCTTAATCACCTTCTTCCTTCTATTGATTTAGTTATAGCATGGAAGGATTACCCGTTTTCAACCAGAGTAGGAGAAATTAAGAGTTACAGAGGATGCCCAAGAAAAATATGAGAAATGAATACACGGATGAACTTTACATCCCTACCAGAACAAAAGGTTTGTAGGAAAGCAACACTTATGAGCTCAGCTACCATCTGAAGATCAGCAACTTCTTCAGTTTACAAAGCATAGCTTCATTCCTTGAATAATAAAACACTACAAATTAAGCTATGGAAAAGATCTAGGAAACTTCATAATTTCTTTTGTGTATTCTTAAATGAATACTTGTAAAAATTGACGATTACATGTAGATCAAATTTAGGTCAATGGGGGAAGCTGGTTTATCAGACTATGGCTTCGGGCAGGAGTGTCAAAACTCAAGGCCTGTGGACCGATCTGGCCCACAGGGTGCTTAGATCTGGCCCGCAGGGTCAACCTGGAAACAGTGAAGGACTGGCCTGCGGTGCCTCTGTCAGTGAAAAAAGAGCTTTGGAGGGCTGAGTGCGGCCTCCCAGGCTCCGTTTTTGCTGTTTGCAGGAGGCCGTTGCAGCTGAAAACAGAGCTTGAGAGGGTCATGCGCGGCCCTTCCGAGCTTTGTTTTTGCAAGTAGAGGGTTGCAGGAAGCAATCACATCCAAAAATGGCACCTGGGAGCCCATTTTCATTGGCAGAGCGCTCGGACCACGACAGGTGCCCCTGACACGAGTGACATCGAGCTGACCATGGCCTCCCAAGGTCAAACACAACCCTGATGGGGCCATCAATGAAATTGAGTTTGACACCTCTGGCTTAGAATAAAACCATATTTCAAGATAATCTGTACTTTTGTTTATTATGTTCTCATCAATCTTACCATGTTTTCATGACCCAACATTTCCTCTTGCTAATTCAGACTTTTCTTCGGAGGCAGCCAATCCAAATCATAGTTAGAAACACCACCCAGTTCAAACCATGTTTTTTTCCTCTGAATTGGATGAATGGTAGCAAACCACAGTTTGAGTTGGCACCGTGACACATCGCACTGAAACTTCACTGCGGCCTGAGATCCAAACGGAATCATAAAAACCAAAACCAAATCAAGCTAAACTGGAAAGCTTCCCCCCACCACTCCAGCCATACAAAATACCCAATTCATTTGCTCTTCCTGAGGCAAACGCTTGTAAGCCACACTGCCCTTTTCAGCCAAATAAGCAACAACAGAGGAAGAGGATGAATTAAAAATAGCTCAACGGATATGCCAGATTAAGACGAATAAACAAGTGGAACTTAAGTAATCCTCAGCCAATCATTTGCAAAAGGTTAAACTACCGCATAGCGTACCACCTCTGTAGTGGAATGATTTGTGTGTGAAGTGTACAACCTACACAAGCAGATGTAGCTGATATGGAGTCTATGGCACTCAAGGCTACCCACAACCATCAGGTTCTGTCCTTCCTGTAGCCCGTCAAGCCCGAATCACCTTCTCCCCTTATATACAACCTTTGACCGCTTCTTACTTTTTCATGTCTACTCCCTGACCTCTGATCATATAACTTTAAGCGTTGCATACAGTATGGAAAAGTGCCGGCAGGAAAATATCTATCGTATTTCCCCCATCTTGGATAATGCTACAATACTGAAAGACATTCAGCGATTCAGAAACCATTTCTTTGTGCACTGCATCACTGATGTCTGGAATTTGCTTCTCTAACTTTCATGAAGAGCTGCCAGTTTAGATGACTTTCAAGAGACTAAGGAAGAAGAGAAGGCTCTCAATGCCCTCTAGTCACAAAATTTCTCCCCACTCTTTAGGGACAGTCTCTCTGTATATGTATTTGCTACAGGTCATCGCCGATAATGGAGACGTATTGTATTCACGCTCTACTTGAGATTCCAAGTTCTCAGTGGAGCCACACAAATGATCCAGTAAGCCTCTTCTGATATTAATCTGTAATAGCTAAAGCTGGAACTTCCATAGGCAAAGATAACGTACTCCTGGTTCCAGAATCTATGGAGATACAAGAAAGCTGGTCCAACTCTCAAACTTTGAACTCTTTTTGAATCTTAACCTGCTCATTTTCCAAAGCTTTCCCAGCTTAATGGTCCCAATAGTTTTTACTACACTGAAATCCAAACTTCTGGCAAAGTTGCCAATGAGTAATTCTGGCAACACTGTCATGACTCTGCTTATAGTCACGTCTGTGAAGTTTTGCTGCAGCCACTGATTATTATATTATCATTATTGCCTGTCGTAAGCAGAATACATAAGAATGAAAAGTGGCTTCATACCAAGGTGGGCCATTCTTCCATGCAGTTTGGCCTATACTTCTTCAGCTAGCTGCTATTTTGGATGACAGTTCCAATAATTCCCAATTATGCTGGTTGAGCGTGATGGAAAGTGTAATCCAAGGCACTGGGTACAATTGGGATGTTTTTCTCATTCTGAACACCCACTGCCTGTCCCTTGCAAAGCATGTGCTCTATGACAGAGCCCTGACTTTTCCCCAGATTGCTTCCATTTTGTTAGTGGGAGCATTTGGCCTCTTTACCTCAGGCTCAACTACAGAGGTACTGCTCAACTTATGACCATTCGTTTAGTGACCGTTCAAAGTTACAATGGCATTGAAAATAGTTTTTCTCGTTTATGACCATTGCAGCATCCCCATGGTCACATAATCAAAATTCAATCGCTTGGCAACTGGCTGATATTTATGACAGTTTCAATGTCCCTGGGTTATGTGATTAGAGTTTGTGACCCTCTGACAAGAAAATTCAATGGGGAAAGCCAGATTCATTTAACGACCAGGTTACTAACTTAACAACTGCAGTGATTCACTTAACAATTGTGCCAAGAGAGGTCATAAAATGAGACAAAACTCATTTAACTGTTTTGCTTAGCATTGGAATTTTTAAGTTCAATTGTGGTCATAGATTGAATACTACCGACCTACCTGAACTGATGGTTCAGTATAGTTCAGCAAGTAAATAATCTGTTTTTACTTTGAGGAGGTCCCAAATTCAATTTTTGCTTTTTGAAACTAAAAGGATCTTAAAGGGGAAAGTGGGAAAAGACCTTTGTGGTGATCTGACTTAATTAAAGCTCTCTTGGCAAGTTTCTAGAGGTCTCTTACAGAGGGGAAAAAATATTTCTTTGCATGGAGATAAATAGTAGTCTAGTATCATCGAATATTGATTGATATGCTCTCCCAATGCAAAAGTACACATAAAAAATGAAAGATAAAGCTAAACCATATGTTCCACTTGGCAAATCTGCTTGGAATGCCAGGCCATGCAAAGAGAGTTAGTCCTTTCCATTGTAAAGACAGAGAAACCAAAAAAAAGACAAATATATCTTGAGTAACTGCAAAGACTCATAGGCTGTCTTCCCACAAACATATTTATTGTGGTTAAGAACCAGCAAATACATTTGCAGAACCTGTTTAGGTTTTTTTGTGTAGCTTAATGATGATGAAACACCAGCTGTAAACTCAGAGTGAAGTCTGTAACCAAGTTGTATGAATGCCACCAGGCTATGCAACTGGAATATGGTAGCTGTGCATGCACACAGGCACACAACTCCTGAATGGTTTGGTTGTAGCTGGCTGAATTTCAAAAATTATATATTTTTTTAAAATGCACATCTAAAAGAGGGAAAATTGGAGATATCAGGTGTTTGTATGGACTAAGGCGATGATCAATTCCCATCGCCCCAGCTTCAAAACAAACCCAAGAACAGTCAGGATGAATCAGGCAAAAAGTCCATCTAATCACTGCATGGCTTTCCAGAGTGAGCAATCAGATATTGCAAGCCAGGGATTAAAGCAGTATTTCAACTCTATTACATGTCCCCAGCAGAGCTGCTGGGGTAGTTTAAAATTTATAACTAGTTTGAGGCAGTGCAATCCATATCCATCTGGGTTAAAATGTCTAGGACATTGCTTAGTTCAAAATGTGAAGACCTCAATTTTTTAAGAGGGAACTCTAAAAAACAGATAGCACTCTAATCCAGCAGTGTAAACTATTATCTCCAGTAATCCTTACTGTATCCTATGGCTGCAAGTTCCACAGGTTAATCATGATTCATGCTTTTTCTTTCTTTCTTCTCTGGTTCCTTCTCATGAATTCCATCAGATAACTCCAAGGATTGTGGGAAATGCTATCTCTTTGCCTATCATAATTAGTTATTTACTCCTTTTGCGAACTTCCATCAAGATTCCTAAGTTGTTTACAAAAATGCTTCAGCTATTTTTCAAAGGAATCATTTTACACAGCTTGGCAGAAGTAGCCTGGTGTATGCACACCCTACGTATTTTGGTTTGGCTTAGATTCAGAATAAAGCCATTCCTGACCTTTTTTGATTATGTGTCATCAAGAAGGTGTTAACTCTTAACGATTTCTCCATGATGATTGGTCCCCAACTTGGTCCTTCAGAGAACTCAATTACAGCAGAGATGGGGAACAGCTGGAAGACTTTAAGGACTAGGTTGGAATAGAAGATCCTCCTGGAGAAAATTTACTGATGTGGTTGCCAAGAGTTGACACTGACTTGATAGCATATAATCAATCAACCAATTTGCTCCATGTCCAGCATCTACGATTTAGAGTTTCTCACAACTGTCTATGCTATACCTATGCTGCAAAGGGCTTGATGAGTAAGCCTAGGTAAGGAATAATCTAGCAAGGAATATTACATTAAAGGAGGATATGGCTGAAGGATCTGACCTCTCTTATAATACTTGAAGGACCCTGAATAAGTTGAGAGTTGGAATTCCTAAATGTAAATGAATGTGCCCAAAGTGGAAGCTCTTATAGCAGATAACAACATGTTATGTGAATGTGGAGAGACACAGAGCCAAGCCCAACTGCTGGTATGTTGGCTGCTCCCAGAAAAATGTACTGATAATGACTTATTTTTGGCCAATGACAAAGCCAAGAAGGTAGCTTCACTGTGATAGTTTAAAGTTTGATCTGGAGGAGGAGGGTGAGGAGGAGGAAGAAAAGACAGAAAAGACAACATAGGTTGTAGATAGCTGCAGATGGGCTGATGCACACACCTCAACTGTGCATTGTGCAGAGGTGCACATCCTGCATGCTGATTGGTTGATGAGACTTCCTGTCCCATGCTTTGCTGTTTGAGCTCCCCCTAACCCAGTGGTAGTGAACCTTTTACTTACCGAGTGCCAAAAAGTATGTGCTTTGTGCGTGCCATCCGCACTTGCGTGCAGCTCCTCCATGTGCGCTGTATGTGCAACTGCACCATCTGCACATGTATGCAGCTTTTGCACATGCAATGCACGCACACTGCACGCAGGCATTCATGCACACATGAGTAATCGTGTGTGCATGCGCAGGAGACTCCAAAGACCAGCAGGATTTCCTGCTGCAATCATGCACATGCACAGCGGAGGCCCGAAGACCATCTGGCTCTCTGCAATTGTGCATGCATGCATGCATGCGTGATTGAATGTGCATGCTCAGCTGGACGTAAGTTGGCTGACAGCTTGTGTGCCCAGCAAGATGGTTCTGCGTGCCACCTGTGGCACCCATGCCATAGGTTCGCCATCACGGCCCTAGCCAGAATGAACATTCGCAGATATATAAATGCAAGAGCAATGCAACCATCTCCGAATGACAAATCCTACATTTCCTGATGTGCAGCAATAGAGAAGTTTAATCCATGCTTTAGGCTGGGAACATGAGACTGGCTCAAAGTCAACTAGAGAGCTTGTTAGGGGGACTAAAACTGTGCTTTTCCAACTCTAATCCAGCAGTTTAATCACTATATCACACTGGTTCCAATCCTAGTCCAGCATCACCTGGAGAAGCACTATCTCCTCAACTTGCCTTCAATACCACATAAAAATGGCATCATTCAACTCTGAAGTGAGCTTCCGGTAAAGCCCTTGAACATCTCATATCTAGGACAGGCTTATGCATACCAACGGTATCAACCAAATCAGAATGAGATCTGGGAATTATATGCAATATAGTTTCCACAAAGAAATGGGGTAAAATGTAGTTCAGCATCACCAACAATACCTAGTACTGTAATAGTTCTCTAGCAACTAAAATCCTTGAGGCTGAAATCTCTTTTAAATGGGAAACCAGGATCTAAAGCATGAGAAATGCTATTGAAGTACAGATCTCCTTGTGCTTGCTGTTTCAATGCATTATTTACTCAAAGGTGATTTAAAAAAAATTCAAGGTCATATGCTAAAAGGCGGCATTCATGAAACACATCACAACATATTTTAATACTCAAGAGCAAAACATTTCTTTGAAGCTGAGATTTCCCAAAGTGGTGCTCGTGGGTGTGAACAAAGTTAAAATACCTTTCTTAATATCTGCAAACCTCCATGGATCCTTGTTGATTAAAGTGGTCATGCTCCAAAATGAATGTCTAAATTGTAGGTGCCATTTTTATTTTCCAAATAAAATAAAGACCACAGAAACATTCATGGAAGATAAAAAATGACAGTGCCGCAGGCCAGAATGAAAGGAAAATTACTTTGAGAAAATTATGAGTTCAACAGATCTGCTTCATGACTCATGATTCAGATTATTTTCTTTCTACTACAGGCAGTCCTCGACTAGCAACAATTTAGTGACTGTTCAAAGTTAACAGCACTTTAAAAAAAAAATTTATACAGTGGTACCTCTACTTACGAAATTAATTCGTTCCGGAAGCCGTTTTGTAACTTGAAAATTTTGTAAGTAGA